>JAVJIF010025139.1:0-56509 GCA_038442645.1 Agave tequilana | reverse complement strand
TTTCTTATCTAATATTTAAAAAAGATCTATTATTTTGACTCGATTTAAAGTTTTATAATTTTAGGTCTTCTAATTCCTAAGATAATCTTAATTTCTTAAAATAAATCAAAACTATTTATCTTATTTTAAAAAGTTTGTAAAAAGAAAAGAAAAAGTTTTTATACAAAAAGAAAATTTAAAAAGTTTCTAAAAATAAGTGTAAAAGAAAGAAAATTTAAAACTACCTATGTTAGTAAACCCTCCCCACACTTATCTCATGCATTATCCTCAATATATCGTGAACGTATATATACATGAAACAAATGGAGAGGAAGGAAGATTACCTCAAGGGGGTTGCTCCGGTGGTGGTCTGATTGGGCCAAGCGTTGCTACCCAATCAAGATATCGTGGATATTGCAAAAACCACAAGGACCTCTCTAATACGACCCAATAAAATTGATTGAATGAATGATCTTATTTAAAACATTATCCCCATATAATTTCTAATTTTCAAAATAATTACTAAGTCATTTTCATCAACAGTCTTGTCCAACAATGATGTGTGATTTTTGAAGATGATGGATTTGGACTCAAAAGGATCAGGAATAAAAACGATACCGACTCGGGAATTTGACGCAGATCAAGTCGAGAGTCAATAATGAGAGTTGAAATTGGTTCAATAATAGGGTCCAAATCAAAGAATTGATATTCACACATTTTTCCCATGAATGAAGTGTGATCAAAGAGATTGGTGATTCCATTTCACGGTGGACTGGTACAGGATTCAATGTTGACTCCGAAATAGAGAAAAAATCTGGTAAACGTACCAGAGTCATTATTGAATTAAAAAGTGAATGGAATTACTAACATGAGGTTCAGGATCACATTCAGGTTCGACTTCAATTTCAGGAAAGGGATAACTTGCAGAATGTCAAGGTAATTTTCATAACTTGGAGTGTGGTCAAGTTTAAATGTATGTTCTAAAATTGAAGCTGGATTTCCAAAATGACATGATTCAGGGTCCAATCAGTAGAGTTAGGGATATAAGGATCGGTCAAAGGTTGACAAGAAAGACTTTTCTCGCTCTCATTGATCAATTCACTCATAAGTGAGTCTACCTACTGATAGGCCGTGTAACAGAATTGGATTCGGAATCATGTCTTCTATACTCTTTGAAATTAGTTCTTCTTAAAAAGGTGAGTATGGAAGTTGATTTTGGAAATTGTGGTGAAATTGTAATCCATCGATTGCTGCTTGGACCCACGCAAGGGTTCCATACTTAAGTCCAGTATTGATGGTTGTTCATTTTGAATCGGTAAGACTAAAAAAGATGAGTAGGATTCTTGAAAATTTGGTTGAGATAATGAGTCCAACATGTTTTGCATTCTTTCACAAAAGACTTCCAAACATTTTTCTAACTCAAATTCTTCTTCAATGGATGCTCTAGAAAAGGGGTATGTGGAGTTTGATGTGGGAAGGATTGTGAATTGAGCAAATTTTGTATTTGTTGTAGGGACTCTTCCATACTCCTTTCCAAATCAGATTTTTCCTCGGCTGGTGGAATAGGAAAAGGAGTATATGAATCAAAATCGAGGAATGAACTTTGTGAAAATTGTAGACAAGGCAGTTGAAAATTTGACTCGGAGGAGGTGAATCCCATTGACTCTGTGAAGAGTTGAAATTATTTTGAAAAATATGGTCATATGGTTGGGGATATGGGTCATATTGATTCGGATAATCCCAACTCGGCATAAATGGTTGGTTCATGTTGTACATTGCCGGGTCAGACTTATCCGAGTCAAATGAGGTCGGGGTGAAATATGGATTCATATTATAATTGAAAGAATTATTTTTATTAAAATCATATCACAATTTACAAGAAAGAAAAAACAAACAAACAAACAAACAAGCAAAAAAAAAAAAAGAAAAGAAAACAAGCCTATGCTAGGGTTGACTTAGACCTAGACGACTCCTAATAGACTATTCACGGAAGGTATATTGTCGGAAGCTGACCACAAGTTAATCGGCCAGGTAGGGGCAAGGTCAGTGGGAGGTATCCGTGCTGGAGCAACGGGGCTAATTATGTCAAAACTACTGTTCTTCAAGGTTTCGCCTCTCAAATCCCAACCTTAGACACGATTTGACAAGAGTCAACTTCTAATAACTTCCCCCTTAGGTCAATCTCCTAAATGAGTCCGAGATGTCCCTAGGGGCAAACATCTAGCAATTTTTATTAGGCTTGGTTGTGGAGTGGGAGGTGATTTTTTTGGGCTAAGAAAGGGTAATAACTTCTTCCTCACCTTATGTTGTCTTGAGTTTTGCCCTTAAGTTTAATTTGCGCAAGTGTACAATATAGATAAGAATGAACACAAAAGCGAGTAGATCACTGACGTGTTTGTCCTAACTATATGCAATTTAATATGTACACCTCCATCAAGATCACAACAACACCAGAACCAAATACAGTATATTGGAATGAAAATTGACACGTGCTTAGATGCAAATGTCTAAACCGTTTTAAAGCATCCAATTACCATATTTAATTCTTAATATTATTTGCAGTGTACATGTAATATAAACAAAAACTAGCAGTAGAGTATATGAATGTACAAGAGTTTACCCAACCATACAAGAGAAAGTGTGGACTTCTGCAATGCTAAAAATTTAACCTGCACACCAAAAACAAAGAAGAAAGGTTAACAAAAATGTGTAATCAAACCGTTCCCATCCCCGGCAACGGCGCAAAATTTGATCGGGGAAAAACTGTGCACAAAAAGTGTATGATTTGAAATCAAGAGTTAAAGTGTGTGTGCTTTGACTTCCTCGATACTTTCGTTATAGCATAGAGGCTAAAACGAGTCGAAACCACAAGGACGGGAGGCGATAGAAACTTTACCGGTTGATTCACATGTGTGTTAAAAGTTCTTTAATGTTTGAAAGAATGAAAAGAAAGGAAAACAAAGAATGGAAAAGAGAAGGACGGTGAGAACAAAGAAGTGGAAAACATAGAAAAGAATATATTTGTGATTTTTGGTATATTTCTAAAAAAGTGAAAGAGAAAGAAAACTCACAGCTACTAACTACTGATGACTCCACCAACATGCTAACCTCTTAGTGATAGTTGCCTCACATGTATCATTGGCCATCACTAGTCCTTGGTTCAAGAGCGAATCAAAGCATGACCCATATGTAACTCATCACAACCCAACTCAACAAATAAGTGCAAGGTACACTTAAACCATCAAAACTAAAAGTAAGCATGGACTAAAGTAATATTAGCTTGTGGTGGTTAGGAAGTTGGAGCGTTAGATCCATCATGATGAGCCATCAGTGGCTCTTGCAAGAGTAAGGCCAAGTAGAGGCTATTAGATTCATATGTATTATCAAATAAGAAGTTAGACTAGTTGGTGGTTAGTAGTTAGTTGCCATGAGAGAAAAGTTTAACTAAACATGTAAAAGGAGTTAGAGAAGAAAACAAAGATAAGGTAAGAGAGCACCTTTCATAGATTGTCACCTTCTATTACAAACACTCTTACTTCCCAACATGTACCACTCTCTCTCCCTATTACAAGATCTACAAAATGAAAAATACAAGGGAGGAAGAAGAACTAACCTAAACTAAACTATCCTAAACTACACAAGAAGAAAACTACGCTAAACTCTATATATCTCCCTATTCAGAGCACAAAGGGAGTATTTATAGGCGGAAAGGGGCAAAGAGTCTGCACAGAGTCGCGCGTCGAATCTCGGCGCGCGGCTCACAAGGTTACCGAAGAAACGGGGCATTTGCCGCGTTTTCGCGGCAATACTTGGGAGGCGCACGTAGTGCCCGCCTGCTGTACGCTTCCCGGATGTCCCCTATCGGATGTACTTGCTGGCTTTCAGATTTGGGCCCCTGGTTTTGACGAAACTACCTCCAAAGTCAATAGCTATCTTTATAGGCCTTTAATCACCAATTAAATGGTGATTTAGGGTCTTCTTCTTCATTGCACACCATGGACCTAGAAACATGCAAGAGAGGTGTTATTAGCAGAATTTAATATTAAATAAATGTGCAAATGTGGTATGAAATATGCAATTTTAGAGACTAATCATCTGACCACAAGTTAATCGGCCAGGTTAGGGCAAGATTGGTGGGAGGTATCCATGCTTAAAAGCAACGGGCCTAATTAAGCCAAATCATCAGCCTTTGGGTTTCGCCCCTCAATTCCCAACATTTGATACCGATTTGGTAAGAGTCAAATTCTAATCAACTTTTCCCTTAGGTAAGTCTCCTATTGAGTCTGAGTTGTCCCTAGGGCCAATGTCTACTTAGTTTTAGTTAGGCTGAAAATCACCTAGAGGGGGGGGGTGAATAGGTGATAATGCTAATCAATGCACAATTTAAAAATATGAAGCAACAATCTCACAACAAGTGAATATAGCAATGAATGTAGAGAGCAAGTAATAAGAGCAATGAAAATAGAGCAAGAAATAAGAGCAAGTAAACCAAACGCAAATACGGAGATTTGTTATCGAGGTTCGAGCACCCAGCTCTACTTCCCCGCCTTCCCCAGAAGGATTCCAACCACTTCCACTATCACAAAGATGTCACAAATACACCGGAGTACCCAACTCCACAATCTCAAGTACAAGCAATCTCTGAGTAGTCAAAAGACCACAAACTCTCTCTTGCAAAATTCTCTTCCCTTACAAAGGTCCTTAGAGAAATAATGAGTAGAAATGAAGCTCTTGTGTGTAAGGAGAAAAGAGAATGAAATCAGAGAATTCTTGAAAGCACTTCAGAAAATGAGAGAGAATTTCAGCACAAAAACAAGAAACCAAATCTTTTGAATGCCTTAAACTTTTGGAAATTTTTGAGAATTTTTCTAGTGCTTAACCTCTCCCTAAACACCCCTATTTATAGAAGAGGGCTAGGGTTAGGAGATAAAACATATTTAAGGCTAATCAGAAAGTATTAGAACCAAAACATGTCACTTAAACATAATTAAGTGAGAAAAGGACAAAAATAAAACAACTCAGAAAACTAGCCGTTACTGTTCAAACGGCTAGCACGGTCGACCGGCGCGGTCGACCGCTAGTTCAAAGGAAAATAGCCGTTGCAGGCTACGATCGACCGGCCCGGTCGACCCAAACAAACAGAGAGCTCTGCTCTCAGACCAGTCGACCGGGACGGTCGACCGTCCAAAGACTGCCAAACGTGCACAGATTTGTGCACGTCGGTCGACCGACCGGTCGACCGGCTTCTAGCCAAGTCGACTAGTCAGAAGACTAGTCGACTGGATGAAGTCTGGAATGGACAGAAAAATAGTTTTAAAAATATTATGAAAAATCTTTTAACACTCATAAAAATCACCAAAAATAATTTTATCATTTTGCATTGATATATAAACATGTGGTAAAAAGTTTAGCTCAAATATCAATCAATATGAACTATTTTGTCTCTTATCATTTTTACCAAAAACCAAAAACTGTATTTTCTAAAACTTGGATTTTGAATAGAAAATACGTTTTGTCCAAAACTTCTTCCAAATACAAAAACATGATATTTAAACATTTTGAAGCATAATCCTATATACATGAAACATATGTATATCATAGTTTTTGTCATAAATTCCAATACCAAAATAAGTTTTGATAAACACAAAACTTAAAACACATGATTATGTATATCAAAGTAAGTATGTAGGTTGAAGATTGTATACAAACTATTATGTTAGGAAACAAGATGTGCGCAAAAACGTGTGTGATAGAGCTTCAAACCTATTCACTATTCTTTAACAAAATTCTAAACTAAAAACAAATCTAATAAACTATCTTGAGCAATCTTGAAGTCTTGAGCCATGCGATGCCTTGCTAGAGCCTTCTCTTCTATGTTCCTTCCTTGATGTGCAAAAAGCCTTCTTTGCTTCATGAACCTAGAAATTCTTGCAATAGCTAAGCAATGGCCTCCAAATATTGTACTAACCTGAAACTTATCTAAACAAACTAATTAGTACAAATAGCACCTATTTGTTTTTATCATCAAAAAACTCTAAACAAATGGAGAGTGTAACCTTTTGGGCCAACAATCTCCCCCTTTTTGATGATGACAAAACAAATAGGTTATAAACAAAAGTATAGGGGAGGAGAAAGCTCCCCCTCAAATTATGCTATATTAAACAAAGAAAAAACCATGTAATTTGTAATTTGCATGTAAAATCATGAAACAAAAACCAAAACACTTGCAAAACACTTAAACTCAAATTACAAGAATTCATGAAAACACATCAAAATCTCAAAACATATATAAACTCATATGGAACCAAAACCATATGAGCTCATATTTCCATACATAAACTCATTCTCCCCCTTTTTGTCATACATCAAAAAGGGTTAAGAAAACATTTTTATTCAATAACACAAACATTAAGTTCACCACAAATGAATGAAAATCTAGCAAAATCAAGTGGTTTAGTGAAAATATCGGCAAGTTGCGAATCCGTAGAATCATAATCAATATCTATATCTCCTTTCTCAAAATGATCTCTAAGAAAGTGATATCTAATCTCAATGTGCTTGGTCTTACTATGTTGATTTGCATTCTTTGTCATATGTATAGTACTAGTATTATCACAAAATATTTTTATATGGTTATAATGCAAATCATAATCAAGGAGAGTATGTTTCATCCAAAGGACTTGTGCACAACAAGCCCCGCGGCAACATACTCCGCCTCGGCGGTGAGAGAGCTACGGAATTTTGTTTCCTAGAGGACCATGAAACAAGACAATTACCAAGAAATTGACATGTCCCATTAGTACTCTTTCTATCTACTCTACAACCCGCATAGTCGGCATCCGAATAACTCGTCATTGAGAAATCTCTGGTTTTCAGATACCATAGACCTATTCCAATCGTTCCCTTAATATAACGAATAATGCGTTTTACCGTAATAAGATGGGACTCTTTGGAACACGATTGAAATCTAGCACAAAGACACACACTAAACATGATATCCGGCCTACTTGCCGTCAAATACAAAAGACTACCTATCATGCTTCTATACAATTTAATATCAACATTTTACCTTGGTCATCCTTATCAAGCTTGGTGGTAGTTGCCATGGGAGTGTTGCAAACCTTTGAGTCTTCAAGTCCAAACTTCTTTACGAGTTCCTTTGCGTATTTGGCTTGACATATGAAGTTCCCATCTTGCAATTGCTTGATTTGGAGTCCAAGAAAGAAATTAAGCTCACCCATTGAAGACATTTCAAATTCACATTGCATAACCTTTTCAAATTCCTTGCATAAAAACTCATTAGTAGAACAAAAAATTATATCATCAACATAAATTTGCACAATTAAAATATCATTATCAACATGCTTAGTGAATAGTGTTGTACTACTTTGCCTTTAATAAAATCATTTGAAATGAGAAAACTAGAAAGCCTTTCATACCAAGCTCTTGGAGCTTGTTTCAATCCATACAAAGCTTTATCAAGTTTAAAAAATAAATTGGGATGAACATGATCAACAAAATCGGGAGGTTGAGCAACATAAACTTCTTCATTTATAAAACCATTCAAAAATGCACTTTTCACATCCATTTGAAAAAGTTTAAAATTTTTGAAAGATGCAAAAGCTAGTGTCATCCGTATGGCTTCAAGCCGTGCTATGGGTGCAAAGGTCTCCTCAAAGTCAATTCCCTCAACTTGAATGTAACCTTGGGCCACTAACCTAGCCTTATTCCTAATCACATTTCCGGACTCATCCATCTTGTTTCTAAAGATCCACTTAGTACCAATTATTGTCTATCGTGGGGCCTAGGAACAAGGTGCCAAACTTTGTTGCGCTCAAATTGATTGAGTTCCTCTTGCATGGCTAGCAACCAATATGAGTCCGCCTCGGCTTCGAGGATGCTTTTGGGTTCAAAATGAGAAATGAAAGCAAAATTACCACATAGGTCATGGAGTTTGGAGCGAGTTGTTACCCCTTTAGATGCATCACCTAAGATGAGCTCCTTGGGATGATTTGTGGCATATCTCCAAGCTTTAGGAAGCGGTTGAGAGCTTTCCTCTTTATCCTCTTGAACGTCACCAATTGGTTCTTGCTTATCATCTTGAGCGGGTGAGTCCTTCAAGGATAGTCTCTCCATGTCTTCACCTAATGGTTCAATCTCTACAACATTCTCAACAAACACATTAGATTCTTCAAATTAACATGCATGGATTCTTCGATGGTAAGTGAAGATCTATTGAATACTCTATAAGCTTTACTAGTTGTAGAATATCCAACAAAGATTGCTTCATAAGCCTTAGCATCAAATTTACCCAAGTTATCTTTAGTGTTCAAAACAAAACATTTGCATCCAAAAACTTTGAAATATGAAACATTAGGTTTTCTAGAATGATACATTTCAAAAGATGTTTTGGAAGAATTTTTACATAAATAAATACGATTTGATATATAGCATGCGGTGTTTACGGCCTCGGCTCATAGATAATGAGGGAGGTCATACTCACTTATCATTGTCCTAGCCATCTCTTGAAGAGTTCTATTTTTCCTTTCTACAACTCCATTTTGTTGTGGAGTTCTAGGACAAGACATTTCATGCTTAATTCCCTTTTCATCACAATAAGTCATGAAGAGTTAGTTAACAAACTCACCACCTCTATCACTCCTTATTCTCAAAATCGGAAAACCTTTTTCTTTTTCAACCCTTTTTCGAAAAATTTTGAAATGAGAAAAAGTTTGATCTTTGTGTTCCAAGAAGAAAACCCAAGTGAAACAGGAAAAATCATCAACTAAAACAAATGCAAATCTACTACCATTTAAGCTCTTAGTTTTAGTAGGTCCAAAAAGATCCATATGAATTAATTCTAAAGGCCTAGTTGACATGATATCCTTGATTGGTTTGAAGGAAGACTTGGTTGTTTCCCAAGTTGGCACGCACCACAAATGCGGTCTTTCTCAAACTTCAAGTAAGGTATACCCTTCACCAAATCCTTAGAATTAATCCTAAAAATATGGTCAAAAGATGCATGTCCTAATCTTCTATGCCAAAGCCAAGAATTTTCATCAAAAGCATTTAAGCATTTAGTAGAACATTCTACATTAAGCATGTCAATAATATAAACATTATCATCATGAAAACCGGTAAGAATACAATCATTGGATTTAATATCAAAAATCTTGCAAGAAGTATCATCAAAAACAACTTTAAGTCCACGATCACAAAATTGACTAATACTAAGCAAATTATGTTTCAAACCATCAACAAGTACAACATTTTCTATAATGGGAGATGCACCAATTTGAATGTTACCTATACCGATGATAGTGCCTTTGGAGTCATCCCCGAAGGTGACGGAGCCACCTTCCTCGTACTTTGATAGGGTTGTAAAGTTATTGATATCCCACGTCATATGTCTTGAACAACCACTATCAAGGTACCACCGCTCCCTACGTCTTGGAGCCTTGGTGTGTACCTACATCAAATAATTTAGGACTTGATTTTGGTACCCACATTTTCTTGGGTCCTAGAGGGTTAGTTTCATTAACCAAACAAGATTATTTGATCTATTAACTTGGTCATAGCAAAATTTAGCTAAATGTCCATTCTTACCACAATATGTGCATCTATATACTCTACCATATTTAAAAGCATAGTGAGTGTGTGATTTGTGAGCATGAGAGTTGTGAGCATGAAAAGATTTAGCATGTGTAGTGTGAGCATGTGAATTTTAGCATGAGAGGTGTGCTTTTTGGAAAACTTTTCTTCAAGTTTCTTAGTGTTAAAAGCACAATCTTTCAAAACTTTTTCGAAATCAACCATTTTAGTTTTTAGAGAGGAAATTTCTTTTTCATCAACAAAAGGAGATTTTCTTTTACAAGAAACCTTGTAGGCATTAAACTCATTTTGAATAGAAATAAGATTAGAAGAAATATCATCCTTTTCTTTAGAAACCATAGTAAGTTGATTTTTGAGTAAAGCAACTTCTTTTTGCAATTTAAAACATTCAATCTTCTTATTATCATAAGTTTCGGAAAGTTCAACAAAGGCATGAGCAAGAACTTCCTTACTTAATTCATCATCTTCATCATCAAGAGGTTGAGGGGTTACCTTTGGTGAGTTTGCCATGAAACACATATTCGCTACATCCGCCTCTTCCTCGGACTCGCTTTCCGAATCCCAAGTTGCCTTGTACGCTTTCTTTTCTTCCGATTTCTTTGGCTTGAAGGAGGAGGTCATCTTCTTCTTGAACTCCGGGCAATCCGCCATGATGTGTCTTGGCTTTCGGCAATTGTAGCATATGATTTTCCTCTCCTCTTTGCCTTCAAATTTCCTTCGGAAGTTGAGCTTGTTCCTCCGGTACATTCTCTTCACATTGCGAACAAGTAGTGATAGCTCCTCATCTTCTTCTTCATCTTCTTCATCGTCTTCAAGAGTGGATGAAGACTTGAAGGCTAAGGATTTCTTCTTTAGTGGAGCGGCCTCTTCTCTTGCTTTCTTTTCCATCTCATGGGTCTTTAAGTTCCCAATGAGACTAATGAGGTCCATCTCGTCCTTATCGTTTAATTCCTTCAAGGTGGTGGCCTTTATCTCCAATGATGTAGGAAGAGCCCGAATCACTTTCCGCACCTTTTGATCATTGAAATATCATCACCTAAAGAAGAAAGACCATTGGTGATTTTAGTAAATCGAGTAATCATACAATCAATAGATTCATCATCAATCATTTTAAAAGACTCATATTGGGACCTCAAGAGATCTATCTTAGCTCTCTTGACTTGTGAAGTCCCTTCGTGTGTGACCAATAAGTGTTGCCAAATCTCATAGGCGGATTGGCAATGAATTACCCGTGTAAGGTCATCCTCATTCAAGACGGTTAAGAGGGAATTTTGGGCCTTGGAGTTAGCCTCATATTCTCTAAAGTTGAAGTCGGTCCATGTGCTCTCATCACTATCGGGTGCAACATAGGGTTTGGTCAAAGATTTAGCCACTAAGCTACCTAAGGATTGCAAAAAGATAGTCATCCTAACCTTCCAAATAGGGAAGTTGAGTCCATCAAATTTAGGAGGGGTTTTGATGTTAACGGCCATGTTTACTAGTGATGACAAATGGAATGTAAATGTTGATTAGCAAATTTTAAGGATCTCTCTATGGATGTTAAGCCAAAACCTAGAGTCCAAGCTCTGATACCAATTGAAAATCACCTAGAGGGGGGGTGAATAGGTGATAATGCTAATCAATGCACAATTTAAAAATTATGAAGCAACAATCTCACAAGCAAGTGAATATAGCAATGAATGTAGAGAGCAAGTAATAAGAGCAATGAAAATAGAGCAAGAAATAAGAGCAAGTAAACCAAACGCAAACACGGAGATTTGTTATCGAGGTTCGAGCATCCAGCTCTACTTCCCCGCCTTCCCCAGAAGGATTCCAACCACTTCCACTATCACAAAGATGTCACAAATACACCGGAGTACCCAACTCCACAATCTCAAGTACAAGCAATCTCTGAGTAGTCAAAAGACCACAAACTCTCTCTTGCAAAATTCTCTTCCCTTACAAAGGTCCTTAGAGAAATAATGAGTAGGAATGAAGCTCTTGTGTGTAAGGAGAAAAGAGAATGAAATCAGAGAATTCTTGAAAGCACTTCAGAAAATGAGAGAGAATTTCAGCACAAAAACCAAGAAACCAAATCTTTTGAATGCCTTAAACTTTTGGAAATTTTTGAGAATTTTTCTAGTGCTTAACCTCTCCCTAAACACCCCTATTTATAGAAGAGGGCTAGGGTTAGGAGATAAAACATATTTAAGGCTAATCAGAAAGTATTAGAACCAAAACATGTCACTTAAACATAATTAAGTGAGAAAAGGACAAAAATAAACCAGCTTAGAAAACTAGCCGTTACTGTTCAAACGGCTAGCACGGTCGACCGGCGCGGTCGACCGCTAGTTCAAAGGAAAATAGCCGTTGCAGGCTATGGTCGACCGGCCTGGTCGACCCAAACAAACAGAGAGCTCTGCTCTCAGACCGGTCGACCGGGACGGTCGACCGTCCAAAGACTGCCAAACGTGCACATATTTGTGCACGTCGGTCGACCGACCCGGTCGACCGGCTTCTAGCCAAGTCGACTAGTCAGAAGACTAGTCGACTGGATGAAGTCTGGAATGGACAGAAAAATAGTTTTAAAAATATTATGAAAAATCTTTTAACACTCATAAAAATCACCAAAAATAGTTTTATCATTTTGCATTGATATATAAACATGTGGTAAAAAGTTTAGCTCAAATATCAATCAATATGAACTATTTTTGTCTCTTATCATTTTTACCAAAAACCAAAAACTGTATTTTCTAAAACTTAGATTTTGAATAGAAAATACGTTTTGTCCAAAACTTCTTCCAAATACAAAAACATGATATTTAAACATTTTGAAGCATAATCCTATATACATGAAACATATGTATATCATAGTTTTGTCATAAATTCCAATACCAAAATAAGTTTTGATAAAACACAAAACTTAAAACACATGATTATGTATATCAAAGTAAGTATGTAGGTTGAAGATTGTATACAAACTATTTATGTTAGGAAAAAAGATGTGCGCAAAAACGTATGTGATAGAGCTTCAAACCTATTCACTATTCTTTAACAAAATTCTAAACTAAAAACAAATCTAATAAATTATCTTGAGCAATCTTGAAGTCTTGATCCATGCGATGCCTTGCTAGAGCTTTCTCTTCTATGTTCCTTCCTTGATGTGCAAAAAGCCTTCTTTACTTCATGAACCTAGAAATTCTTGCAATAGCTAAGCAATGGCCTCCAAATATGATACTAACCTGAAACTTATCTAAACAAACTAATTAGTACCAAATAGCACCTATTTGTTTTGTTATCATCAAAACTCTAAACAAATGGAGAGTGTAACCTTTTGGGCCAACATAGGCTTGGGTTAGTGAGTGAGGAGATTGTTTGTGGACTAAGGAAGGGTAATAACCTTCCCACCTTATGTTGTTTAGAAGACAAGCCCTTAAATCTTTTTAGTGCAATATGTACATGTATATGAAAAGCAACACTTAATCAATGTACACAATTCAAATTCCTTTACTACATGCTATGCACACGTATTTGCTCCAACACTTTTTAACAATAATGTAAAATGTAAATGAAATTAGATAAATGTCTAAATGCAAAGTCTAAACTATTTTTAGCATTTAACAAACATTAATTTACTGTTAAGGTTAGAAAGTATGTACAATGAGTTAAACAAGAAAATAAATAGTTGCAGAAACTTTATTTTGCAATTCAACCAACCTGCAAAAAATACAAGTTAGTAGTTCACTCAGATTACAGCGAGAATATAGCAATTTGAGGGCTTCTGGGCTTTGCTTTCTTCAGCAGAGTCTAGGGCCACTTATATATCCAATGCAGCAAAAGTTTCTTTATTATTAAACCTGTATACTAAGAACAGAGAAGCAAGTTAATCAATAAACAAAAAGAGTTACTTATCATCCCTCCTCGACAACGGCACCAAAATTTGATTGAGTTGGAACCTGCACACAGAAAATAAAAATTTTAGAACTTTATAATAGAAGTGTGCAAGTACTCAATGCTACCGCTATAACAAGTGACTATACGGGTCGTGATCCATAAGGAGGGACAGGCGATGGAAGCTTTTTGCAAGTTCTCTTTTAAGTGACTTAAAATTTTAAAGTTCTTCTTTTAGTTCTTGAACAGAAAATTAAAAAAAGAGTTATAGTTAAGTTAAGAAGAAAATGGTAGATTAAGAAGGTAAAGAAATTAGAAAATAGATTTATATAAAGAAATTAAAAAGAGTGAATAAAAGAGTAAGAAGATGTTAGTGATCTAATCTAAGGATTAAAAGAAGAAAAAGAAAACTAAAGAACTTACTTACCTCTTTCGGTTGATAACTTACCTGGAATCATTGTCAACGGTGTACCTTTACTTAAAGGCGAGCGAAGCATGACAAATGAGATCTTCCCCATTCCCGATCTATGCTACGAAATGAGGTGCAAGCTATACTACCATAGAAATGGTGATTCATAACCATAGGCCATTAACGACACTTACATGGGTGAGACAACTTTGAAGCTATAAGAGTCGTTTGGATTCACAAACACAGAAGAGAGAAGCAATAAAAATAAGAGTAGGAAAAAAAAACTTCGATTGAATTGAATAACAATGAAAGAAAGGAAGAAACCTTATACCAGTGTCACTCTTAGTACAAGCATTACTTTTGTTCTCCCATGAAACTCTTCTTCCATTTCAGTTACATAAAAAAATTACATTTAAAAGAGAAAGAAAATTTTAAGTTAAGCCTATACATAAATCTATTCTATTCTCTACTTGATCGTCCTCTTTACACTGAGAATTTGCAGGTATTTGTAGCAAATATGGAACAGAAGAGAGCGTCTAAAGATAGGGGAACAAACGCTCCCCAAATCTTACCAGATTGCCGCGGATCCACGGTTGGCCACATCCAAGGAGCGTGGCATCCTGACATCCGTCCATCTTGAATTATCCCCTTAGATTCGCTGTTTGGACTCTTTATTTGACGTTATCCTTAGTTGATCTTTAGCTAACCAACATGGATTTATAGAAATATGAAATTTATCGGTTTTTATTTGGTGTTATCTTTCTGATTTGCTCTGATCTTCAGCTGAACATTTGCCCCAATTCTTGATTTGTTCTGGATATGGTGATATCCTCATAGATCTTTAAGTTAACTAAATTGATTCACAAAATCTGATTTTAACTGGCTAGATCTGAGATTATCCTCAGCTAACTAAATAGATCTAGTTAAATCTAATTTTAACTGGTATTTATTTGATTTAATCCTTTTCTCTCTATGATTATCTTCTGCAAAGTAAAATTTAAAAAAAGAAAATTAGCAGATTTATTACACGATAAATGAAGGAGTGCAACGAAAAGAATGCAAAATATGTGTATGATCATAGTCCCAAGAGAGGACTAAACTTACAGGGCTTTCTACAAGGTGGAGGGCTACTGATCCCGCGGGTACGGAGACGTTACTGTGATGTATATACGTAGGTCATAAATAACCTCACATATATATGCTAAGCATTAGTACAGGTAAGAATCAGAGTACGAAAATACGTGGTGCATTATATATTCTAACATATAAGTACAATTATAAAGTTATCATAGGATGTTGACACAATTTTACATAAATATTACATCACCGATAGGTGCAAATGTGATAATACGAAGAGATATGTATGTATGAAGCTAAGGGCGCTCACGAGTTACAAAAGAAAAACTCGAGAGACGCACCGGGGGCCTGGAAGGATAAGGCTTCAGATGGTTTGCTGATGATCCACACCTGTTCCACTCTGATCAGCAATCAGGAAAATCCATAAGCTCCAAGCTCTAGGATCTAGATATGAGGATCCAGGAGAGTCAGAACTCCCCATCGAGTGGTGATGCGAATGCCAAGTGGCGTGCAGAGATAAGCATACGTGTATCTATAAATCTGAGTCATAAATATGCATGGAAAACCATATGATGAGCATGACTAGACATGAACAAGTAAAGAGATAGCAAGTGATATCAAGCAGGGAACATGTATGGTATAATATAATAAGAGCAGGAGACTGGTGGAATGAACACAAGTGATAAGGCATGATGTAAGAAACTATAATATAATGATAATCGTAAAACCAGAAATTTGAAGTAAAACTCGATGAAAGTAAACACGGGAAAACATACAACGAATTATTAGTTGGCATCTTTTATTGTTATTATTATTATTACTCATCCTACCCAGATATCTAGATATGTGGACTAGCGTCCCAGCACGCATGTATCCACATCTGAGTAAAACAAGGTTGTTATTGGAAACCAACGAAGGTAACAATGAACAATGGTTATAGTGGGTCCCGTGCATGCCCGGGACCATGGTCTATGACGTTCTATTGCTGGTGTTCAGAAACGACCGCAAGGCCTAGATGAGGGTCTTATTTGAAATCACCTAGAGGGGGTGAATAGATGAAAATGCTAATCAATGCACAATTTAAAAATGAGATGATGCAACGATCACTTAAAGTAAGATTAGAAGCCGGATACCCGTGAAGAGCTCTTAACTCCTTCCTAATGATTCCTCTAAATAAGAGTTTGAGGTGCGCAATGCAATCTTGTTGTGAGAGTATAGATCGACAATATAAGAATGAATGAATAGAGAGTAAGAAACATAAGTAAACCAATCACAAACACAAAGATTTATTTCGAGGTTCGAGCACCCAACTCTACGTCCCCGCCTTCACCCAGAAGGATTTTCGATCCACTAAAATATTCACAAAGGATTACAATCACTAGGGAGTACCCAACTCTTCAATCACACTCATCTAGTCCAGAGGTAGTGTAGCCACAAGTACAATAATTACTTGGTGATCAAAAGACCACAAACTACTCTTTCTTACCAACAAAAGAATCCTAATAATAGGATAGATGTAATAGATCAAGTTGTGAGAAAAACCAAGGAGTTTGGAAGATGAAATCTCAAAGAAAATTCTTGGAAAAATACTAGATATATATATAAAGAAATAAACCAAAAACCCAATTCCCAAAGGACTCTTTTCTTTGAATTTTCAACCCTTGAAAACACAAATCAAAACTTTTAGCCAAGAACTTCTTTTGAATTTGCTATAAAAACACTTAGAAGGATTGAAAGAGAAGCTCTCAAAATTGTTGTACAAAACAGCCAAGAGAAAACCCTATTTATAGGCTTTTAAAAAATATATCCATTGGCAGCAAATATGGTCAGTTTTAACCTTCCGGTCGACCGGCCAACGGTCAGACTATGACCGTTGTCTACCACCGGTCGACCGCCTGGTCGACCGGTCTAAGCCTTCGGTCGACCGCCCTTACCCGAGAGCAAAGGAACTTCAGTCAGTCGACCGTGCGGTCGAGCGGCCTAAGAGGCTAGAAACATGCACGCTCTTGTGCACATCGGTCGACCGGCCCGATCGACCGATACCTGGTCCGGTCGACCGTCTTGTCGACCGCCAGAGCTGGCAGGGAGAAAGGACATGAAAACTGGTCTTTTTGATTCAATTAAAATCCCATAAATTCATATTAATTCCACAAAATAAGTTCTTTAAAATACTCTGATGTGCAAATATGTGTGATCAAAATTCAACACATATTACAAATATTTTGAACCATTTTTGTGATTTAGAAGTTAAGCTTAAAACTGAAAATCGTATTTTTCAAAACTTATATTTTGAAATGAAAAATCGTTTTCTCCAAAAATATGTACAGATACAAAAATAAGAGATTGAAACTCTTTTTGAAGCATAGAGTGTATGGATAAAATCTAATACACATGAAATATATTATATCTATGTTTTTGATATGAAATCCAAAACCGGTTAAATGAAAAACCAAACATATAAAAACCATAGTGTGTGTGAACTTGAGCATATCAACACTATCTATCTTACACAAGATCTAAACAATATAAACCGAAGCCTTCTTGTAGAACTCTATCTCCAAGCCGACTCGATCCAAACACGATCCAGCGAGTTAGACTCCAACCGAGTGCTAGATGTGATCTTGATGAGCAAGCTCTTGAATCAGCACGTGTAAGCTCCAAAACACCTTTGTCGAAGCTATACACCTACTAAGATCTTGATAGATAACTGAAACTAAATAAGTATAAGATCATTAATAGATTATAACTACATGAGTTAATCATCATCAAAACTAGAGTGATGAGCCTTTGGGCCAACATTATTGTATGCCCTTTTTCATGAATGTAATAGGATGTAGGGAGCCATCACTCCCCTTAGAACACCTGGAGGCCCTTTGATCACTAAAAACCATGCATAAAAAGAAGAGAGTGATGATCGATGTTACAGCTTCAACGATTCAAGCGTGATAACAAAGCGACTATACGAGTCGTATCCACAAGGAGGGGGCGATAGAAGCATGATGTGCAGTCTTCTTTGTTCGTAGAAAATAAGTTCTTTGCCACAAATAATGAATAAAAGAGAAAATAAGTATAGTTTCAAAAGTGTTTTGATTATTTTGATGGTGCTAAAAGTGAGTTTTGTTTTTTTTCAAAGGTAAAAGCGCATGACTAACTTTCTACTAAGTGCTTTCACTAATCTCTATCTTCTTGAAGATATAGCTTCACAATGGATCATAAGCAAGCTTAAGCTTTATGCATAAGAACTATTCTCATTGGAGATCGAATGAAAGTTCTTCCTTTCGCTTAGCTTTACACGGCAAAACTTGAACATTCTCTTAACAAGATCCAAATGAAGGCGAGAATAAGAGAAAAAATAAGTGCACTATTGGTATCGGTAAAGATGAATAAAGATATCTCTAACTTATGAAAACAAGTAACGTGGCACAATCTATATATCATCAAAAATGTATATCATCAAAAATGATTAAGAATGAAATATGAGAGTGAAAATATTTGTAAGTAAGTTAGAGTTAGAACCCTCGTCTTAAGATGTCATAGCTCTTGTTTCCACAAGGCTTGTTTGACACTACTGACTTATTTGGGTTATCAATCATGTTGTTAGAAATTAGTGGGTTCGTAGTTAGTTAGCCATGCAATGGAGAAGTTAAATAGACATGAGTAATAAAATCAAGAGAGAAGATTTAGATGAGAAAAGAGTTGCACTAGCACAAGAAAATAAAAGCAAGTAAAAGCACTAATAAATGAAAAGAAGAAAAAGAAGTATTACTTATATTAGCTTGTCACCTTCCAATACAACTTGTACATACTCTCTCTCTTTTCAAACTATGAACTAAGCTAGAGGAAGAAGAAGACAATACAAGAAAATAAAGAAAATACAACTAACTAGCCTAAGCTCTCTAATCTCTGCCACTACAACAAAAACAACAACTAAGCTATTTGTCCCAAGTATTTGGGGTAGGCTACATGAACAAAAAGAAAATTACGCCGGATCGGGCACATGGATCAACTTTCTCCACTCATTCTTATCGAGCAATATGCCTTCACTAAGACCTTTAGCCTCTATATCTTGTCATATTACCTCCATTCATGTTTTCTTCGGTCTCCCCTGTGCTCTTTTAACTTGCCCTAAATTGATATACTCTACTCGCCGGACTGGTGCATCTGTAGGTCTACGTCGCACATGACCAAATTATCGTAGACGGTTTTCTCTCATTTTCTCTTCTATAGATGCTACACCTATCTTAGTACGAATATTCTCATTTCTTACCTTATCTCTCCGCGTGTTACCATACATCCAACGA
This sequence comes from Agave tequilana, assembly GCA_038442645.1. Taxonomy (NCBI): domain Eukaryota; kingdom Viridiplantae; phylum Streptophyta; class Magnoliopsida; order Asparagales; family Asparagaceae; genus Agave; species Agave tequilana. The sequence goes on along the minus strand of JAVJIF010025139.1, from coordinate 37,261 downwards.
AGCATGCGCATCTCTGCTAAATCATCTTCTGGGCATGATATCTCTTTATAGCGCAACATTCTGTGCCATATAACCAAGCTAGCCTAATAGCAGTCCGTTAAAACAATCTCTTCAGCTATAACAGAATGTTATGATCACATAAAACTTCTATTGCGCTCCTCCATTTCAACCAGCCGGCTTGGATCCTATGGTTGACATCACTATCGATCTCCCCATCCTTTTAGATAATAGAACCCAAGTATTTAAAATGACTGCTCATCGGTATTTCTTATCCATCTAGTCTTACAATACTATAATCTCTGATTCTCTATTTACTGAATTTACATTCCATATACTCTATTTTGGCCCTACTTAATCTAAAACCTCGAGATTCTAGAGTTTGCCTTCATAACTCTAATTTGGCATTTGCCCCAGTTCTTGTCTCATCGATTAGGACAATATCATCAGCAAATAGCATACACCATGGTATCTCATCCTAAATAGCTCTAGTAAGCTCATCCATCTATGGCAAATAAGAATGGACTCAATACAGATTCTTGATCTAATCCAATTGTGATAGAAAAATCATTGTTATGCTTTCACAAGTTCAGACATTTGCCACTGCTTCATCGTACATATCCTTGATTATGTCAATGATGGGGACTCCTTTTTTCATCAATATCCACCATAATACCTCTCTTTGCACCTTATCATAAGCTTTTTCTAAATCAATAAAGACCATATGCAAATTTCTCTTCCTCTCTCAAAAGCGCTCTTTAAGTTGATGAAGCAAATGAGTAGTTTCTGTCATCGATCGCCCCGGCATGAACCCAAACTGGTTATCTGATATTCTAACATTCTGCCTTAACCTGTGTTTCAATTACCCTTTCCTAAAGCTTCAGGGTGTGACACATGATTTTATTCCACGATAGTTTGAACATTCTGTCTTAACCTCTGCCTTTCTCCGTGTAAATCTGAGGTGGAATTTATAGGTGCAGAAGGAAAAGATCAAGGGGGACCAAAACTGGCCCAAAGTACTAGCTCTGAAGAGCTAATATGACCGCGAAAACATGGCAAAAGCTGCGTTTTCACGATTTCTTTGGCTCTGCCAGGGTGCCATTGCCTGGATGATTTGATGCTCTGTAACGCCCCGATCCCGCGGGTATGGAGACGTTACTGCGACGTATATACGTAGGTCAAAAATACCCTCACGTATATACGCTAAGCATCAGTACGGGCAAGAGTCAGAGCATGAAAACACGTGGTACATTATACATTCCAACATATGAGTACAATTACAAAGTTATCACTAGTTGTGACAAATATTACAAGAATATTACATCACCGATAGGCATAAATGCGAGAATACAAAGGGGTATACAAGAATGAACTGTACAAATGGCGCTCACGAGTTTACAGAGGAAAAACTCGAGAGACACACAGGGGGGCCTAGAAGGATAAGTCTCTGGACGGTCTGCTGGGGATCCACGCTACCGCTGCACTTCTCAGGTCAGCAATTGGGGGAATCCACACACTCTAAACTCCAGGACCTGTACATGAGGATTCAGGGGAGTCAGAACACCCTAGCAATTGGTGATGCGAATACCATATGGCGTACAAAGATAAGCACACGTGTATCAATAAAACTGAATCATAATCATGTATTGAAAACCGTGTCGTGAGTACAAGCAAACAGAAGCAGGTAGATATATAGAAAGTGATATCATGCCGGAATACTCATGGTATGATAAGATAAGAGCAGGAGACTGGTGTAATAGAATATGAGTGGTAAAGCAGGATATGAGCAGCTAATATAATAATAATCATAGAACTAGAAATCTGATGTAAAATCGGATGGAAGCAAACATGAAAAAGCATACAACAGGTACATAGTGGCATCTTTTATTATTATGATTACTCATCTTACCCAGATGTCTAGATATGTGGACTAGCGTCCCAGCACACATATATCCACATATAAGTAAAGAAAGGTTGTTATTGGAAACCAACGGGGGTATCAATGAACAATGTTTATAGTGGGTCCCGTATATGCTCGGGACCACGGTCCAGGGTGTTCCATTGCTGGTGTATGGAACTGGCTGCTAGGCCTTCAGGACGGTCTTATAGGATGCCCTTTTCAAGATGATACTAGGAGGGAGGGAGCCAGCGCTCCCCTTGGTCGCCTGGAGGCCCTTAAGTCTGACCGGAAGTTTTAGTTGTACAACATACCTAATACCACTGTAAACACGAACATGTATTGATATCCGCAAGTTTCCCCCGACCTGATGTAAGTTGTCTCATTTTATAGTTTATTAGATAATTATTAGATTTCGGGAATGAGCGGGAACTAGCCAGGAATATCAGGAATGCAGGTGCATTAGGACTACAGTTTGTACTGAAATATATCAAGTTGTAATCCAGATGTCAGGTCCTCATTCCCGTTATCGTGATAATTATAAGAGTCAAGTACGTCATGCCGGGTGTCAAGTGATAGCATGACAAGAGGGTGATATTAGGCAGGTGACAAGTCATGTCATAAAAAGGAGCATTTGTTAGGCAAAAGCATGTCGGGTGTCAGGTGATTATCACACATCAGTTGTCAAGTGATACGGCAGGTGTTAGGTATGAGCATATAACTGACATGTGTCAAGTAATAGTATGTCAAGTGTTAACATAACAAGTATGTACATGGCAAGCGATAGAGTAATAGTAGAGCACAATCAAGCGGAGCTAAGCAAGCTGGAGGTATGGATAACAAACAGTGTTTAACATTAAAGCGCCAGGCGAGGTTATCGGGACGACTCGGCTTGAAGTGCGAGTAGAAAATTCGACAGCATCTTGCCTAGACAAGTTTAGTGGTAAAGCGCTGAGCGCTAAGCACGCCTACCAAGCAGAGCTGAAAGACCTGACGGTCTAAACACACTTTTTTTCGAGGTAATAGGTGAAAGCCCAGAGGCTAAAGTACGCTCAGGGTGTAAGTGCACTCTCGGTAACTACCACGAAACCCATAAGGGTACAGGCCTGAAATCACTGGGTAGCCTGATTGGTAAACACAAGGTATGTGATGTATTTGTACAAGAATCAGGTATTTAAGAGATGGTTTAGAGTTTAGAATTTACCTTTGATCTTGTTTACTTTGAATATTTGATTATTATACCTTGTTTCAATCTTTCGTTATAGCGAGTAGCTATATCGAGTCGTACCACGAGGAGAGCAAGCGTAGAAGCTTTCACGATACTAGTGAGACAAGAAACAATACTCTTCTTTGTTAATCACACAAGAGAAAACAATATACAAGAAGTTGTGGATTGGTGGTGGTGCATTGTGAATAAGAAGTGAAATGAAGTGAATGAAGTGTGTTAAAGTAAAGAAAAGAAAAGAATGCTAAAATGAAATGTGTTGATTCTCTTGATTAGAAAGATGCATGGCTAGCATTACTCAACCTTCTTGCTAACATACTACCTCTATTGTTGATTGCAATATTGTCTCATCAAGAATCATAGACAATTGAGAATGACTTGCATGTTCAAATGTGTGGTATTCTTTCTTGAAGACTTAGTGTTCCTTTTAGTGAGTTAACTAGAATGCTCTTCTTGAATACTAGGTTCTCTTACTAGGTGTGCAATGAGGAAATATAGGCTTGTTACTCATTTAATGCAAAGGTGAGAAGAATCAAACTCTTTAGGACTTCAAAGCTTAACTACAAAGTTAGCTTGAAGTGCTTGAGTTGTTCTTGCTAATCAAATGACATAACCAATGGTAATCCAACCTTTTGATCCAATCAAATGCTCTTTATAAGAGATACACAATTCATCAAGAGATCTTACAAGCAATCACCCAAGGATACAACATTCTCCATTAGAATTCACAAGAATCTTGAAAGCATGCAAGAATTGAAGTTACAATCAACTAGAGCTAGTAGTAGCTAGGTGAGCTTAGCTAGCCATGCATTCAAGAAACTAGCCTTCCATTACACTAACAAGAAAGCTATAATACTCCATGGAAATCAAAGATCTAAACAACTCAACTAGAATTAAACTAGAACTAGAAATTGAATGCAAGAATTAAAAGCATAAGAAGAGAAAGCATACTCAATTCTAGTAAAAAGAAGATGAGAGCTCCATTGAATCTTTGCTTCAAGGTTGTCACAAGTCTTGATTACAATCTCTCAAGTGAAGAACTCTCTCTCTCAATTTAGCTAGAGATCAAGGAGGAAGGAGAGAAGAACTCAAATCCTAAAACAAAAATTACAACTAATCCAAAATTTTCCCTCTCTCTTCTCTGGAGCTCGCGCAGATCTCTGCCCAGGTATTTATAGGCAAATTTGAGAATCTTATCAGATCTTGACCGTTGGCACGAAATCCTAGGCTCAACGGCCTCTGGATTGCCGCGGCGGCGCGGCATGGGCGCGGCACGGTTGCGACCGTTGAGTCCAGATTTTCTGTTGGGATCTGGTGGTTAGGTCGTTGGCCATGTGGGCTGGTTAGATTCTCCACTTGGCGCTCAGATCCTGGTGAGATCTGATTTGATTTTGGGCTAATTTTTAATTAACCCCCTTAATTATCACTAATTAAGGTGGTTAATTACTTTTCCTCTTTAAAGTGGAGATCTGCAAAAATAGAGAGAATATGAGTTAAAAATCACATTTAATATATAATATGCAAGGTATAAGGGTGGTATAAAATGCAAATATGGATACTAATCACACCCCATACCTAGCTTTTGCTCGTCCTCGAGCAAAAATAAAAGAAAAAGAAAGAAAAATCCTAACTAATTATTACACCACTTTCGTAGGTGACACGATTGCACTGAGCACGTGCAACAAGCCGTTAAACCTCTAGGTTACCCTAGAGGAGGAGTGTTGTCTCCTGAGGGTTTTCAGCGGATTACACCCACAAAATCCAAAAAGAAAATAAAAGGGGTTAGTGAAATTTTTGATCCATGCTTTAAAGATTTTAATTTGACCTATAGGTTTCAGGTTACTCTTAACTTTTCATTCCTTTTATAAGTATCTAATTGGAGTATTGTTTTCATTTTAGGTTAAGATTTTCGGGAAAAGATAAAAAACCTGATTCTGCATCAATCTTAGGATATTTACATCTATAAATATGAAGGATCTCTCTCAGACTAAGTTCATTTATTTACTTATATGTGTAATATATTTTTTTTTTTTTATATATGTGTATATACAATGTTTATTTATTTACATTCCCTTATCATCCTTAGTTTCCTAGTCTACCCATGTAGCGAGCTTCTTACCGATGACTCCCAGACCAGACGGTCTTAGGGCACCAGATGAGAATACATCCCTCGGGTTCGAAGACTCGAGTAAACTAGGTCACTTAGGAATCTAAGGACTTAACCACTTTTAGGCGTGACCGGTAATGCTTCCTGAGGCACGACTAACCAGCTTAATCAGTGGCTAAGTATTTATTCTCACTTTTAGGCGTGACCAGCAATGCTTCATGAGGCACGGCCAACCAGCTTAATCGGTGATTTTTTTCTTTTTTCTTTTTTTTTTTTTATTTATATACACACTTTTTTTTTTTTTTATTTATTTATTATATATATATGCAAATAAAGTCACTAAGTCTTTGATTATTCCTTCAATATGTTCAATGTTCATATCTAAAGAAAGAATTGAAATCAAGTAATTTTTCTAATCCTTTATTACTTAACCTAAAAATCTAACAAAACTCTTCTTTTCAACTTATAATTAGAAATTCTAGTTAAGAGCTTCCTTAATCCCTAAATTTCAAATTAGATTCTTTAAACATGGATCAAAGAATTTCTTCTTTTTTTTTTTTTTTATATTTTTCTAAAAGGAAAGATAAAATCTAAAAAGAAAGTGGAAAATCTAAAAAAAAAAAAAAAATCTAAAAAAAAATAAAAAACCTAACAAGAAAATGAAAAATCCTAAGTTAGTATCTACCCCCCCATACCTATCTCATGCATCGTCCTCGATGTATGCAAGATAAAAAGAATGCATGAAACAGGTAAAAGGTGAAAAGTCACTCCCTCCTCCTTTTTGGAACCGATGTGGTGCTCGGCCCAGCTGATTGTGTCCTCCTTAATGTCGCCTCAATAGTATCTAGCCTAGAGGATTGCTCCTCTAACCTGGAAGATTGCTCCTCCACCTTCTTTCTCAGCCTTACCTGACCTCTAAATATTTTCTTCATGCCCTTCCAGATAGTGGACATGAAGGCTCGCGAATCAGTGGGTGGTTCCTGTCTCCAAAATTGAGACTCGTCTACCTCCTCTACATTTTCCTCCGAAGAGGATTCCGCAGGAATATCTTCTGGTTGGGCACTAGGTGTCCAGAGGGTGTGTAAGCAGCCAGTGTATGCACTGGTGGGTTTCTCTGCTACAACATACACTCGATCAAAGGAGGCAAATACATCGTCTGAAATAAAGTCTTTACACAAACGTGTAATCAAGACGGGATGAGAAAATTTTGCTCCGCGAGTGCGAGAGGAGTTATCAAGTATGGCATGAAAAATAGCCCGATTTAAACAGACCGTGTGTGTGTAAGTCATGAGATCATGAATGATTTGTAATACAGGTCTGTTGAAAGATGTGGTATGATCTAATCCAAAAATATTGCGTTGGAGCCAACGTCCAACACAATGTACATTCCTGAATGTGGATTGGGCTTTGAGCCCACGGTCTTGTTCAGTGCAACGGTCTCCCATGATAAACATGTAATCAATAAGTGGCAAAGGTTCAGTGTAATGGGGATGAATGGGCACAGCAGTGATATCGGAAATGAGTGGAATGGTGACAATGATGTCACCAAATGGCATATGAACCGTGAATTCATTAGTGTCAAAGTTAATAGATGCACGATCTAATGTGTCATAGAATGTATTGACCAAAGTAGGGCAATAATATGCATCATCGTTCTGGATATCATAAAGTAAAGAAGACCAATTCCACGCATGTATACGATCTAAAAATATATGCCCGAATCCCCTTTGATTATTCAAAATTTGATAGAAATCCCTTTCCACAAAAAAACTAGGAGCCATAATTAACAATGCAAATTAGAGTAATGAACAAGAGATCAAACCACCCCCGGATTAACTTGGGGGGAAACCAAAAAGACTGGTGCAGAATGCACAGAGAGAGCCTCGGGAAAACTGGATCTGTATCTGTCTCCAGAGAACGAAAACAGTCGATCTAGGCTTTTCCGGCGCGCCTGATCTGACAGAGATGCCGCGGTGGCGCGGCAGGGGCGCGGCGGATTGGTGGAATTTGGGGATCAGAACTTGGGGGCAGGTCGGCTATGGAGGAAGCTCTTTAGATCTGAAGAGATATTCTCGGGAGAGTGGAAATGAATGAGGGAGGAGATGTTTTATAAAGGAAAGAAAAAGTGGGACTTCCAAAAGTACCCCTAGGTCAAATCTTGAATTACAACCCTTGGTCAAAATGTTTGAATATGAAAGGAATCCTAGGGTTTGAAATTCTGTTCAAAAATCCAAAAAAAATTTTTTATTTACAAAATGTAAAAGAGAAATATTTACAAAAGAGGTCCCCAATGATTTTCAAGAGAATGCATGGGAAAATATACAGATGGAAAAGTCACAAATAAATTGGGTCGGAAAGACCCAATTCGTGAGCGTCTTGTGACAATGACTCCGTGGTGAAAAATGGCTTTAAACGTTGTCCGTTTACAGTGAATTTATTGCCATTGGATGGATCAAGAATCTCGACTGCTCCGTGAGAAAAGACAGTCTGCACAATAAAAGGTCCTGACCACCTGGTACGTAGCTTACCAGGGAAAAGGTGGAGTCGAGAATTGTATAACAGAACCTGTTGACCGACAACAAAAATCTTTCTGTGAATGGCTTTGTCGTGAAACAGCTTGGTCCTGTGCTTTGTGATCCGAGCATTATCGTATACCTCGTTTCGTAACTCTTCCAGCTCGGATAATTGTAGCTTCCTGAGAACACCGGCTTTATCCAAATCAAGATTCAGTTGCTTTAAAGCCCATAGTGCACGATGTTCTAACTCAACGGGCAAGTGGCATGCTTTTCCAAATATAACTCGGTACGGAGACATCCCGAGGACAGTCTTGTAAGCAGTCCTGTATGCCCATAAGGCATCAGTCAGTTTGACGGACCAATCCTTACGATTCTGTCCTACGGTCTTCTCCAGAATGAGTTTTATCTGTCTGTTTGTGACCTCAACTTGCCCATTGGTCTGAGGATGATAAGCCGTGGACAATTTATGAGTAATGGAATATTTCCGCATCAAGGCTTCAAAAGCCCTATTGCAGAAGTGACTCCCATTGTCGCTCAATATCGCACGGGGGGCTCCGAAGCGTGAAATGATGTACTCTCTTAAAAATTTAATGACAACTTGATTGTCATTAGTCCGTGTAGGAATTGCTTCAGCCCACTTAGAAACATAATCTACGGCTACCAAGATGTATTGGTTGCCGTAGGACAGAGGAAAGGGTCCCATGAAATCAATGCCCCAGAGGTCGAAAATTTCGACTTCCAAGATGGGTGTGAGGGGCATCATGTTCTTTTGAGTAATCCGACCCGTCATCTGACATCTATCACAAAGCTTGCAAAAGGTAAAGGCATCCTTAAAGAGAGTGGGCCAGTAGAATCCACTCTGGAGCACTTTTTCCGCAGTTTTCCGTGGACCAAAGTGTCCACCGCAAGCTAACTTGTGACAGAATGTCAAGACACTCTGATGTTCATCCTCCGGAAGGCATCTTCGAATAATTTGGTCAGGACAGTACTTGAATAGATACGGTTCATCCCAAAAGAAAAACCGCATCTGGCTCAGAAAACGATGTTTGTCTTGTCCTGACCAATGGGAAGGAATTTGCCTGGTAGCAAGGTAGTTTACAATATCGGCATACCAGGGCTCTCCACTCATCGCAAGAATGTGCTCATCAGGAAAGTCTTCATTAATCGGTATTTTCTCATGAGGAGCGTTCGGGATTCTTGACAAATGATCCGCAACCACATTCTCAACGCCCTTTTTGTCTTTTATCTCCAAGTCAAACTCTTGCAAAAGAAGGATCCATCGAATTAATCTTGCCTTTGCGTCCTTCTTTTGCATCAAGTACCTCAGGGCGGAGTGGTCAGTAAAAATAATGGTCCTGGACCCTAGCAGATATTGTCGGAACTTCTCTAACGCAAAAACGACTGCTAAAAATTCTTTTTCAGTGGTAGTGTAATTCAACTGGGCATCGTTAAGCGTTCTGCTAGCATAGTATATCACGTGCTGCCTGTTTTCAATACGCTGTCCTAAAACAGCGCCTATCGCAAAGTCAAAGGCATCGCACATAATTTCAAATGGTTTGGTCCAGTCCGGTGCAGATATGATAGGCGCAGAGACAAGTCTATCCTTCAGCTCTTTCCACGACTTTCGACATTCTTCATCAAAGACATAGATTACGTCTTTTCCTAGGAGATTTGTCAAGGGTCTCGCAATATTGCTAAACCCTTGAATGAACCTCCTATAGAAGCCAGCGTGCCCTAAGAAAGATCTAATGTCTTTTAAACATTGTGGTTCAGTGAGCTTGGTGATAACCTCCACCTTAGACTTGTCTACCTCGATTCCAATGCTTGATATCTTGTGTCCCAATACAATCCCGTGCTTAACCATGAAGTGACACTTTTCCCAATTAAGTGTCAAATTCTTTTCAGTGCATCGTTGTAAAACCAGTTTCAGGTGGTACAAGCACTGCTCAAATGTATCCCCATATATTGAAAAATCATCCATAAAGATTTCCAAAAATTTTTCCACCATATCCGAGAACAAGCTCAACATGCAACGTTGAAATGTTGCTGGAGCATTGCAAAGACCGAAGGGCATCCGACGGTATGCAAAAGTTCCAAATGGACAGGTGAAGGTCGTTTTTTCTTGGTCTTCGGGCGCAATTGGAATCTGATTATATCCTGAATATCCATCCAGGAAACAATAATACTCATGTCCCGCCAATCTCTCCAGCATCTGATCGATAAACGGAAGTGGGAAGTGGTCTTTACGTGTGGCACTATTCAATTTCCTATAATCAATACAAACTCGAATCTTCGTAGGAAGACGTGTTTGTATCAATTCTTTGTTCTCATTCTCCACAATAGTAAAGCCAGCTTTCTTTGGCACAGCGTGAACAGGACTAACCCATTGACTATCAGATATAGGATAGATAATCCCATTGTCTAATAGTTTCATTATCTCAGATTTAACAGCTTCTTGCATAATCGGGTTTAGTCGACGCTGTGGGTCTCTTTTCGGCTTAGCATCTTCCGTTAAGTGAATCCTGTGTTGGACAATCGTAGGACTAATTCCCTTAATATCAGCCATGGTCCAGCCTATGGCTTCTCTATTCTCCCTTAGCACAGTCAATAGGTCCTCTTCTTGTTGTTCCGTAAGATTGGATGCAATGATGACCGGAAAGGATTCTTTATCATCCAAGTACTTGTACTTGAGATGACCAGGAAGAACCTTAAGCTCGGCAGAAGGGACAGGATCTATAACAGGTTGCTCATGGTGCAAGGGAAGAATAGAAGTGGAATTAGTACTCTTTTCAGCATTCGTTCCAACTATCTGATCAAGAGTTAGGTCATCAGTGTCTAACTCGAATTCCTCTTCAGATTCGTACTCCATCTCCTCCACGTGTTCGCTGGTCAATCCCTCTATCAAGTTGACGTCAAATGAGTCACTCTCCACATCCCTTGGCTGCTTTCCCAGATGGAAGACATTCACTTCCTTCGTCATATCTCCGAATGTCAGCCGCATCGATCCATTTCGGCAGTTAATGATCGCATTTGCTGTGGCTAAGAATGGGCGTCCTAAAATGACAGGAGTTTGCGCTCTGTGATTATGTACGGGTTGTGTTTCCAAAACAACAAAATCAACGGGGTAAATGAATTCCCCCACCCGTATTAAGACATCCGTAATTTCCCCTTTAGGAATCTTAACAGAACGATCAGCCAGTTGAATAGTCATTTGGGTTGGACGAAGGTTGCCCAATCCTAACTGTTGGTACACAGAAAAGGGGAGAAGATTGATGCTAGCGCCCAAATCTAGCAAAGCCCTATTCACTGTGGTCTGCCCTATGATACAAGAGATGGTAGGGCTCCCTGGATCCTTGTACTTCACAGGGATTGGACCATTAAGCAATTCACTCAGATTGGAAGCCAAAAAGACTTTCTTAGGGACATTTGCCTTTCTTTTCTTAGTACACATCTCTTTCAGAAACTTTGCATATGATGGTACTTGCTGAATAGCATCCAAGAGAGGGACATTGATTTGTACTTGGTTAAATATCTCTCTGATCTTCTCCATATGAGCATTATTCTTATGATTCGTAAGCCTATTCGGGAATGGGGCAATAGGCTTATAAGTCTGCTCATCAACTTTCTCTTTTCCTTTTGATTGAGACGTGGAGAGTTGTGAACTTGATGAAGGAATATTTTGCAAAGGTTGAACTGGAACAGAAGTTGATGGATTCGACACAGATTTTGGAACAAATTTTGGAGACTGATTTGAGATTTTGTTGTCTACATGTTTTCCAGACCTAAGGATGTGAATGGCTTGACATTGGCTCTGACTAGGTCCTAGGTCTTCAACTTCATGCAGAGGAAAATGGGCTCTGGGATTAGGCACAGGTTGGCTAGGCAGCATTCCTTTTTGCCTTTCAGTCAAGGAATTAGCCAACTGTCCTATTTGGATTTGCAGTTTATTCATGTCCTGCTGCTGATTGTTCATCATTGCAGCTTGTGTTTTGGACAAAGTCTCAATCATTTTCTCCAATTCGGAAATTTTCTTATCTGAAGGATTGGGTGATGGATGCTGTTGTTGTTGTTGATATTGGGGTTGAAAATTGGCTTGATATGGCACAGAATTTTGGAATGGTTGGAATCTGGGTGGACTCTGATACGAATTGAAATTTGGTGGGTTTTGGTAAGTAGGTAGGTGTGCCTGAGCAGGATATTGTTGATGTGGAAATTGTTGTCTAGACTGCTCAGGACCAGACTGACTCCATGAGAAATTAGGATGGTTACGCCATCCTGGATTGTAGGTCTTGGAATAAGGATTGTATGGAGGTCTGGTATATGCGGCATTCATACTCTCCTGAAAATTTTGAGAGTAATACACAGGACACTCTTCCAACACATGATTCAGATCATGGCAAAAAGTACAACCCGGGTGAATTATAGGTGCAGAGTTAGCCATATGTGGTGGGCTACCTACTGATGAAGGGTTGACTTGACTAACGACAGAATTTTCCCTTGATTCCAGCAATTCAATCCTCTTCATCAACTGAGTGATCTTGGCTTCAGCAGCTATTGAGGATCCTATAGAATGTAAACCAGATCTGGAAGTTGTTAGTGTGGGTTTCTCAGAGCAGGATTCCCACTGGATAGTTTTCTCCGCTAGAGCCTCAAAGAGATCCCAACCCTGGTCTTCATCCTTTTAAGAAATTCTCCTTGACACATGGTTTCAAGGAGAGTCTTAGTTTGATAGTCCAGCCCATCATATATAATCTGGCATTGGCGCCACTTCTCGATACCATGATGGGGACACAGGGCTACTAAATCCTTAAAGCGCTCAAAGTACTTCCAGAATGGCTCATTGGGCTCTTGTTTGAATTGCATTATATTTTTGCGCATGAGGGCTGTCTTATGGATGGGATAGAATTTTTAAGGAAGACCTTAACGAAATCATCCCATGAAGAGATTGAGCTGACAGGAAGACTGTACAGCCACTTCTTCGCAATATCCTTTAGTGCAAATGGGACAAATCTAAGTCTCACAGCATCCTCACTTAACTGGGAAATCCTCATCATGAGGCATACTTCTTCAAACTCTCGTATGAAGATGTAAGCATCCTCAGATTCTAATCCGTGAAATCGTGGAAGAGTGTTTATGAACTGAGGTTTCAACTCAAAATTATGGTCATTAGTGTCCGGGAGGAGAATACAAGAAGGAATCGATGTGCGGATCGGATAGAACTTGTCCTGCAGCGACACGTTATTCGTCATGGTTGTGTTGAGTGGTGTTGTGTGAGGCAGTGTAGAAGTTCTCACAAGCCTAGAAGAAATTGGTTCTCGATACCACTCACGCATGCAAATACACAACCAACGTGCACCTTTCAAACAAGCGGAAAATGTAAAATAACAATCAAGAAAAAAAAAAATCAATCCTAGCTTCTAGGGTTTCTGGTCCTAGGTGACTCCTAAATAGACTATCCACAGGAGGTTCGGTGTAGACACTGACTATAAGCAAATCGGCCAGGGAAGGGTAAGGTTGGTGGGAGGTTTTCCGTCCGGAGACGTTCCTTAATTAAGTAACCAACAACCTTCGGGCTTTCGGCCCTCAAACCCTTTCCTAGACACCGATTACACAGAAGTCACTTTCCAACACTTTTCCCCCTTAGGAAAATCTCCTAGATGAGTCCGGATGTCCCTAGGGGCCAACGTCTAGCAATTTTAATTAGAAGCTTAGGATAGTGAATGCGTGGGGAAAATGGTTTGTGGGCTAAGGAAGGGGTGATAAAATCCCCACCTTATCTTTGTTATGGGATTTGCCCTTAGCGTTGATTTGTGCAAGTGTACGTTGTAAACAAACAAGGATCACCCAAAGCGTAATTAAACAAACAAAGTGTGATTCCTAATCAATATGCAATGCTTCACGTACCTTGTTCCCCCGCACTCTTCAACAGTAAATTGAAAGAAATTGAAAGACACGTGCTTATAATGCAAGATGTCTAAACAATTTTTATCAACAATTACAACCAATCTTTTACTGTTGATTAACAAATATCAGGTGAAGAATACAATATTTCAAGTATATAGCCAGCAGTTTTTAGCAAAGCAGCAAGCCCTGCAGCAAACAGATCAGTAGTGATCTCCTTCTTGCCGCGGAACCGCGGCTTTTGCCGCGGGAACGCGGCAAGTCAGAGGGATCCTGGTCTCTGCTTTCGAGAGCAGAGGCCCAGGTCCGCTTATATGATTCTGCTGTGCAAAGTTTTCTGAATCTTCAACCTGTACCTGCAACAGAGAAGATATATTGTTTAGTTTCTCACTTGTAAAAATACCGTTGCTCTCCCCGGCAACGGCGCCAAAAATTGATTGGTAAACACAAGGTATGTGATGTATTTGTACAAGAATCAGGTATTTAAGAGATGGTTTAGAGTTTAGAATTTACCTTTGATCTTGTTTACTTTGAATATTTGATTATTATACCTTGTTTCAATCTTTCGTTATAGCGAGTAGCTATATCGAGTCGTACCACGAGGAGAGCAAGCGTAGAAGCTTTCACGATACTAGTGAGACAAGAAACAATACTCTTCTTTGTTAATCACACAAGAGAAAAACAATATACAAGAAGTTGTGGATTGGTGGTGGTGCATTGTGAATAAGAAGTGAAATGAAGTGAATGAAGTGTGTTAAAGTAAAGAAAAGAAAAGAATGCTAAAATGAAATGTGTTGATTCTCTTGATTAGAAAGATGCATGGCTAGCATTACTCAACCTTCTTGCTAACATACTACCTCTATTGTTGATTGCAATATTGTCTCATCAAGAATCATAAACAATTGAGAATGACTTGCATGTTCAAATGTGTGGTATTCTTTCTTGAAGACTTAGTGTTCCTTTTAGTGAGTTAACTAGAATGCTCTTCTTGAATACTAGGTTCTCTTACTAGGTGTGCAATGAGGAAATATAGGCTTGTTACTCATTTAATGCAAAGGTGAGAAGAATCAAACTCTTTAGGACTTCAAAGCTTAACTACAAAGTTAGCTTGAAGTGCTTGAGTTGTTCTTGCTAATCAAATGACATAACCAATGGTAATCCAACCTTTTGATCCAATCAAATGCTCTTTATAAGAGATACACAATTCATCAAGAGATCTTACAAGCAATCACCCAAGGATACAACATTCTCCATTAGAATTCACAAGAATCTTGAAAGCATGCAAGAATTGAAGTTACAATCAACTAGAGCTAGTAGTAGCTAGGTGAGCTTAGCTAGCCATGCATTCAAGAAACTAGCCTTCCATTACACTAACAAGAAAGCTATAATACTCCATGGAAATCAAAGATCTAAACAACTCAACTAGAATTAAACTAGAACTAGAAATTGAATGCAAGAATTAAAAGCATAAGAAGAGAAAGCATACTCAATTCTAGTAAAAAGAAGATGAGAGCTCCATTGAATCTTTGCTTCAAGGTTGTCACAAGTCTTGATTACAATCTCTCAAGTGAAGAACTCTCTCTCTCAATTTAGCTAGAGATCAAGGAGGAAGGAGAGAAGAACTCAAATCCTAAAACAAAAATTACAACTAATCCAAAATTTTCCCTCTCTCTTCTCTGGAGCTCGCGCAGATCTCTGCCCAGGTATTTATAGGCAAATTTGAGAATCTTATCAGATCTTGACCGTTGGCACGAAATCCTAGGCTCAACGGCCTCTGGATTGCCGCGGCGGCGCGGCATGGGCGCGGCACGGTTGCGACCGTTGAGTCCAGATTTTCTGTTGGGATCTGGTGGTTAGGTCGTTGGCCATGTGGGCTGGTTAGATTCTCCACTTGGCGCTCAGATCCTGGTGAGATCTGATTTGATTTGGGCTAATTTTTAATTAACCCCCTTAATTATCACTAATTAAGGTGGTTAATTACTTTTCCTCTTTAAAGTGGAGATCTGCAAAAATAGAGAGAATATGAGTTAAAAATCACATTTAATATATAATATGCAAGGTATAAGGGTGGTATAAAATGCAAATATGGATACTAATCATAGCCATCCTGGGGTGTGGGCAGAAACCCAGAGTCGGTACAAGAGTACCTGCGATGTTAGTACCACGCAAGCATATTATATCGTAATAATAGCTAATCTACTGTAGAGTAGAGAGCCCGAAAGCTGAAGGGCCCAGATGCCAATTATGAAGCCCAGAGACTAACGACCACGAAGGGTCGACCGTGCATGATATAAAGTAGTAAAAATAGTCACAGGCATGGTATATATGCAAGAAGTAAACTATCATAGTACAAGTAATCAACACAGGCATATACAACTACAATCATAGGCACTTGGCCATATACAAATACAGGGGCACCGCCCAATACAAAATACATTTAAATATGAAATAAATACACGTCAACCCGATGAAGCGGGGAAAACTAAATGAAGGCGATGACACTTGCCTAAATCTTTGGAAATGCCGAAAACTCTAAAATTCCAAGGACTCGCGCACACGCCATAAAATATAATAATTATATATATGTTTAGAGAGAGAAAGAGAAGAGGAGAGAGAAGAGAGAGAAAGTCTAAAGAGAGAAAAACCTAGAGAGAGAAAGAGAGATTTTTAGAGAGAGAAAATCTAGAGAGAAAGGGGGAGATCTAGAGAGAAAGCCTAGAGAGAGGTGAGAGAGGAGAGGGGAGAGGTGAGATAAGAGAGAAAAAGAGAGGGAGAGAGGGACAGGTAGAGAGAGAAAACATGGGGGCAGCAGTCCCCCTGCTCACGCACAGGGGGCTTTCAGCCCCCTGGCCGGGCCCAGCTGCCAGTGGCACGCCGGCGCTGGGGTGGCCACTGGGCACCCCAGAGGAGAGATAGGGAGGGGGCTGCTGCCCCCTCCCTTCAACAAGGCCACGGCCAGGGCCTGTTGCCTTGGCCTGGCCACGATAGCTGGCCAGAGGGCAGAGAGGGGCACCGGGAAGGCCAATGGCCGGCCCAGGCTAGGGATGGCCGCCCGCCACCCCAAGAGAAGAAGGAGAGGGAAAATCTAAGAGGGGGTGTTGGGTTTGGAGGTGGAGAAGAGTTGTAGTGGTGGTGGAGATGGTGAATTTGGTGATGATTTGAGGTGGTGGCAGAGAAATTGAAGGAGATAGGAGGAGGAGGAGTTAGGTGTTGTGGGGGTGAAGTTGGAGCTGGTGTTTAATTTGAAAAAGAAGAAGAGGTTGGAGATGGTAGTTTTGTGGAGGAAGAAGATGGAGGTGGTGTTTGTGGTTTTGAAGATGGTGAAGAGGGAAGAAGATGGCCAGAGTTAGGGGTCTTCGCCGGCATTGGTGGCCCTAGGCGCCAGTGGTGGGCTCAGTTTGGGCATCAGTCAAAAGGGAGAAGACGAAGAAGAAGAAGAGAAAGATGAAGAAGAAGGGAAAAGGAAAAAGAAAAAAGAAAAAAAGAAAAAGAAAAAGAAAAAGAAAAAGAAAAAGAGAGATTGATGGAAGGGAGGTGATGGGTGGGAGAGGGGTTGATGAGATGTGACCGGGCCCATGTGGGCTAGGTTGGCGGTGAAGTGATGGGGGAAAGAAAGGAAAAGAAAGAAAGAAAGAAAGAAAGGGAAGATTCCCAAAAATATAATATTTTAATAAGGTCGAAAAATATCGACTGTTGCAGAAAAATCCCCAAAAATACCCAGAGGTAGAAAACATCATCCTAAGGAATAATATGAAATAATTTTTCAGAAATAAAATCTCATTTTCAAATTAAAAATCCTGAAGTCAACTGTCGATACCGGTCTACACTGGGTCGGCCAGATTTTTGATAAATTCTAAAATATTTTAGAAAATGCATTAAAGATGAAAATATGATTTTAAGAAGTAACGTAAAAGAGGAATCCATAAATTCAATTCAATTGTGAACTAAAAATCCTGGAATCAACCAGCAATACTGGCCGACACCAAATCCGGTGAAATTTTGATAAATTCAGAAAATTCTTAGGAAAAGAATTTAGATAGAAAGTATGATTTTAAGAAATAATGTGAAAAGTAGTTTCTAGAAATTTGACTCTGTTTGTAAATTAAAATCCGAGAATCGGTCAGCGGCACTGGTCGACACCGGTTTTCGAGATTTTTAATTTTATTCAGGAAAATTCCAAAAAATCACAGAAAATCTAGAATATTAGAAAATGATGTTTGAAACTGAAATTGATCAAATTTGAATACCAAAAAAAATCAAATCGAGTAATACCCTAAGATCAGGTCCTCGGTTCAGACTAGGGCTGACCCGAGTTCACGAATCTAGATCTAAGGCAAAATGATCATATAAATAATTCATAATACAAAATAAATATAGGAAGTAAATCAAAAAATATGATCGAAATATTTGAATACGCAACTAAGTACGTATCCCGGGAGCGGGGTGTTACATTCCATCCACCTTACAAAAATTACGTCCTCGCAATTTCGATAAGGGATAAAATGAACACAAAGAGGACATAGATAGGAATTATACCAATTAAGATATGAAGTACTGCAGGTTGGGCGCTCAAGTCGACTGAACAACAATTGAAATATAGATATTTTCTGCACTTCCTACTTTATAAATCTTCGAACAATGTTGAATAATACTGACCTGATAACACTGCTTTGCAATAGAATTCCAGCTGTACTGCATACTTGATAGCTCTTCGAGAATAAACCAGAATACTAAAGATAAAGAAAACCCTGATAATACTTAGCATAATAAAGAATATCGATAATTCAGAATTCTGAATACTGGGCGTAGATCACTCTGAAAGATATAGCCAAGAATAGAGAATAACTGAATCCCGATTATTGACTTCTGAAAGATAACCCGATTGCATATCCATTCTGAGAATACCCGAACTTCATAGAGTTGGTCGAAAAGGTCATATATCATTCAGAACCAGCCGCTATCTCTCTAGTCTATCCATATCTTAAGTTGGTATAAAGGCTACGAAAAACCAAAACAGTGGAAAGATGGAAAGGATTATGAATCAAAGGAAGGATGATCAAGAAAGAATAGATAACTCTGTACTTGTATTTGGACTGTATAACCCGAACTCAAGCAATTCCAGTTGCCAATTTTTTTACCATTAATTTGCCATCTGGACGTACTGAGAATGTGAGAGCCTAGGCTCTGATACCATCCTGTAACGCCCCGATCCCGTAGGTACAGAGACGTTACTGCGACATATATACGCAGGTCGAAAATACCCTCACTTATATATGCTTAGCATCAATGAGGCAAGAATCAGAGTACGGAAGCACGTGGTGCATTATACATTCCAACATATGAGTACAATTACAAAGTTATCACTAGTTGTGACAAATATTATAAGAATATTACATCACCGATAGGCGCAAATGCGAGAATACAAAGGGGTATATAAGAATGAACAATACAAATGGCAATCACGAGTTTACAGAAGGAAAATTTGAGAGACGCGTAGAGGGGCCTAGAAGGATAGGGCTCTGAACGGTCTGCTGGGATCCACGCTACCGCTGCACTTCTCAGGTCAGCAACTGGGGGAATCCACATGCTCTAAGCTCCAGGACCTAGACATGAGGATCCAGGGAAGTCAGAACTCCCTAGCAAGTGGTGATGCGAATGACAAATGGCGTATAAAGATAAGCACATGTGTATCAATAAGACCAAATCATAATCATGCATTGAAAATCGTGTCGTGAGCACAAGCAAATAGAAGCAGATAGATATATAGCAAGTGATATCAAGCCGGAATACTCATGGTATGATAAGATAAGAGCAGGAGACTGGTGTAATAGAATATGAGTGGTAAAGCAGGATATGAGCAGCTAATATAATAATAATCATAAAACCAAAAATCTAATGTAAAACCCGATAGAAGCAAACATGATAAATCATGCAACCGGTACATAGTGACATCTTTTATTATTATTATTACTTGTCTTTCCTAGATGTCTAGATATGTGGATTAACGTCCCAGCACGCATATATCCACATCTGAGTAAAGCAAGAATGTTACTGAAAACCAACGGGGGTATCAACGAACAATGTTTACAGTGGGTCCCATACATGCCCGGGACCACGATCCAGGGTGTTCCATTGCTGGTGTATGGGACCGACCGCTAGGCCTACATGAGGGTCTTATAGGATGCCCTTTTCAAGATGGATACTAGGAGGGAGGGAGCCAGCGCTTCCCTCGGTCGCCTGGAGGCTCTCAGGTCAGATCGGAAGTTTTGGATGCATAACATACCTAATACCACTATAAACACGAACATGTATTGATATCCACAAGTTTCCCCGACCCGATGTAAGTTGTCTCATTTTATAGTTTATCATTTTATAATTTATTAGATAATTATCAGATTTTGAGAATGAGCGGGAACTAGCCAGGAATATCAGGAATGCAGGTGCATCAAGAGTACAGTTTGTACTGAAATATATCAAGTTGTAATCTAGATGTCAGGTCATCATTCCCGTTATTGTGATAATTATAAGAGTCAAGTACGTCATGCCGGGTGTCAAGTGATAGCATGACGAGAGAGTGACATTAGGCAGGTGACAAGTCATGTCATAACAAGGAGCATTTGTCAGGAAAAAGCATGTCGGTTGTCAGGTGATAACACATCAGTTGTTAAGTGATACAGTCAGGTGTTATGTATGAGTATGTAGCTGACATGTGTCAAGTAACAGTATGTTAAGTGTTAACATAACAAGTATGTACATGGCAAGCGAAAGAGTAATAGCTGAGTACAATCAAGTAGAGCTAAGCAAGCTGGAGGTATGGACAGGAAATAGTGTTTAATACTAGAACGCCAAGCAAGGTTACCGGAACATTCAGCTTAAAGTGCGAGTAGAAAATCTGGCAACATCTCGCCTAGACAAATCTAGTGGTAAAGCGCTGAGCGCTAAGCACGCCAACAAGGCGGAGCTGAAAGACCTGACGGTCTAAACGCACTTCTCTTTTGAGGTAATGGGCAAAAGCCCGGAGGCTAAAGTACGCTCAAGGTGTAAGCACACTCTCAGTAGCTACCACAAAACCCTTAAGGGTACAGGCCTGAAACCATTAGGCAGCCATCTTGGGAGTGAGCAGAAACCCAGTGTCGGTAAAGAGGACCTGCGATGTTAGTACCACGCAAGCATGTTATATCGTGATAATAGCTAATCTACCGTAGAGTAGAGAGCCCGAAGGGTAAGTAGAGAGCCTGAAAGCTGAAGGGCCCAGAGGCCAAGTGTGAAGCCCAGAGACTAACGACCACGAAGGGTCGACTACGCATGGCATAAAGCAGTAAAAATATCACATCACAGGCATGGTATATATGCAAGAAGTAAACTATCCTAGTATAGGTATTCAACACAGGCATATACAACTACAATCACAGGCACTTGGCCACATACAAATACAGGGGCACCGCCCAATACAAAATACATTTAAATACGAAATAAATACACATCGACCCAACAAAGCGGGGAAAACCAAATGGAGGCGAGGACACTCGCCTAAATCTTTGAAAATGCCGAAAACTCTAAAATTCCATAAACTCGCGCACGGGCCATAAAATATAATAATTATATATATATATATTTAGAGAGAGAAAGAGAAGAGGAGAGAGAGAAGTGAGAGAAAGTCTAGAGAGAGAAAACCTAGAAAGAGGAAGAGAGACTTTTAGAGAGAAAATCTGGAGAGAGAAAGGGGGAGATCTAGAGAGAGAAAGGCTAGAGAGAAAGCCTAGGGAAAGAGGTAGAGAGGGGATATCTAGAGAGAAGAGAGAGAGAGAAGAGAGAGAGAGAGAGGGAGAGGAGGGGCAGGTAGAGAGAGAGAAAACAGGGGGCAGCAGCAAGGGGCTTCCAGCCCCCCTGTTCACGCACAGGGGGCTTCCAGCCCCATGTCGGGGCAAGGCCGCCGACTGCCAGTGGTGCACCGGCGACGTGCCAGCGCTAGGGTGCCAACCGACCACCCCAGAGGAGAGATAGGGAGGGGGCTGCTGCCCCTTCCTCTAATAAGGCCATGGCTAGGGCTTGTTGCCTTGGCCTGGCCAAACTCTGGCTGCGGCAGCGCGAGCAGAGGGCAGAGAAGAGCGCCGAGGAGGCCAGCGCTTAATGGCCGGCGCAGGCTAGGGGTGTCCACCAGCCACCCCAAGCAGAAGAAGGAGAGGGAAAATCTAAGGAGGGGGTGTTGGCTTTGTAGGTGGAGAAGAGTTGTAGTGGTGGTGGAGATGGTGATTTTGGTGGTGATTTGAGGTGGTGGTGGAGAAATTGAAGGAGATGGGAGGAGGAGGAGGAGTTCGATGTTGTGGGGGTGGAGTTGGAGTGGAGAAGATGATGGTGGTGGTGTTTAATTTGAAGAAGAAGAAGAGGGTGGTTGTGGAGGAAGAAGATGGAGGTGGTGTTTGTTGGTTTTGAAGATGGTGGAGAGGGAAGAAGATAGCCAGAGTTGGGGGTCTTCGCCGGCATTGGTGGCTGGAGGTACCAGTAGTGGGTTCAGCTTGGGCGTCGGCCAAAATGGAAAAGAAGAAGAAGAGAAAGATAAAGAAGTGAAGGGAAAAGGAAAAAGAAAAAAGAAAGAGAAAAAGAAAAAGAAAAAGAAAAAGAAAAAGATAGGAAGGGAGTGATGGATGGGAGAGGGGTTGATAAGATGTGTCTGGGCCCGTGTGGGCTGGGTCAGCGGTGAAGTGATGGGGGAAAGAAAGGAAAAGAAAGAAAGAAAGAAAGAAAGGAAAGATTCCAAAAAATATATATTATAATAAGGTCAGAAAATATCGACAGTTCCAGAAAAATCCTCAAAAATACCTAGAGGTATAAAACATCATCCTGAGTAATAATACAAAATTAGTTTTTAGAAATAAAATCCCGTTTTCAAATTAAAAATCCTGAAGTCAACCTTCGATACCGGTCTACACCAGGTCGGCCTGATTTTGATAAGTTCTAAAAAATTTCAGAAAATGTATTAAAAAAGTAAATATGATTCTAAGAAGTAACATGAAAGCTGAATCCATAAATTCAATTCCAATTATAAACTAAAAATCTTGGAATCAACCAGCGAGACTCGCCGACACCAAATCCGGTGAAATTTTGATAAATTCAGAAAATTCTCAAAAAAATATTTAGATAGAAAATATGATTTAAGAAATATTGTGAAAAGCTATTTCTAGAAATTTGACTCCATTTGTAATTAAAAATTCGAGAATTGGTCAGTGGCACTGGTCGACACCGGTTTTGAAGATTTTCAATTTTATTCAGGAAAATTCTAAAAAATCATAAAAATCTAAAATATTGGAAAATGATGTTTGAAACTAAAATTGATTAAATCTGAATAGCAGAAAGATCAAATCGAGCAATACCCTAAGATCGGGTCCTCGGTTCAGACTAGGGCTGACTCCGAGTTCACGAATCTAGATCTAAGGCAAAACAATCATATAAATAATTCATAATACAAAACAAATATAGGAAGTAAATAAAAAAATATGATCAAAAAATCTGAATACGCAGCTAAGTACGAATCCCGGGAGCGGGATGTTACATGCTCTGTTCTCCTGTCAGTTGCACAGTCTGGTCTCTGGATATCTGCATTCGATTTGACAGACTAGCTCCCCAAGGTCAATGGGTATATGTGTAGGCTTTAAATCACCAAATAAATGAGACTTATGTCTTCTTCATCATTTCATGCCATGGACTTAGAAACATACAAGAGAAGTGTTATTAACCAAAATTAATATTAAATAAATGTGAAGATGTGGTATGAAATATGTATGTTGAGAGACTAATCGCACCCCCACACTTATCTTTTGCTCATCTCTAAGCAAAACAGAGAATCAAAAAGCTATCCAATTTATTATACCATTTTACCAGGTGACGCGATTGCACTGAGCATGTGCAATAAGCCTTTGAACCTTTAGGTTCCTCTAGAGGAGGAGTTTTGTCTCCTGAAGGTTTTCGGCGGATTGCACCCACAAAATCCAAGAAAAGAATAAAATGTTAGTTATTTTTGAAAGAATCTTCTTAAAGTCAGAAAACGTTTTTAATATCTTTAGTGAAAATAGCTGGATAGTTATAAACATTAAGTCTAACCCTTATTAATCCTTCCTATATATTGGTCTCTATGCAAGAATATGGTTTCAACTTAAGTTTCAGAAGAATTTTATGCATCAGACTTATTCTTTTATTTTGCCTTAAATAATATGCATTATGTGAAGTGATGATTTACTTGAAAATTTTCAACTCAAACTCTAATGTCACAAAATTTACTAGTGTTTATTTATGTACCTTTTTTGCCCTTAATTTCCTTAGGCTTTAAAATTTACTCATGTAACAAGTTTTTAACTGATGACTCCCAAGCTAGGCGGTGTTAAGGCATTAGGTGAGGAAACACCCTTCAGGTAAATACTCAAGTAAATCAGGCCACGAAACTAAGGTTTATTTTCTTTTAGGCCTGAATAATCATGCTTCTTGAGGCACAATTATCCAGCTTAATCGGGTTGATATATATATATATATATATATATATATATATATATATATATATATATATATATATATATCCTTTTTCTCTCTCTCTCTTTTTTAATGTGGCACATAGAGGCCTTATCTATAAATTTCAAGTGTATGTGTATGGTCAATGCATATTTACTAAGGAAAAAGTAAAGAGACAAGTAATTTTCCTAATTCCTTCTAAACTATTATCTAACCAATATTCTATTATTTAGGCTAAAGTAAAGAATTTTTAACTTGAGTTTCCTTAATCCTTATAACTATTTGGTATTTTCTACAAAAGACTGTAAAAAATTCTCTACTTCAAGAATTTTTTTCTTTTTCCTTTTTTTGAAAAAAAAGAAGAAATAATAAAATAAAAAAGAAATACTAGAACGAAGAAATCCTATGTCAGTACCCCTCCCCACACTTATCTAATGCATTGTCTTTGATGAATGATATGTGAATGCAAAAGCAATAAACAAGTGTAAGAAATAATATACAAAGAATAATGATAATGTACACAGAACTCCTAATTTTTATTTATTTATTTATATTTTTTTTATTTATTTGTGGTTTGTCATAGGATATGGTCCTGTATAAGATGGGTCAAAAAGACATATGACATGCTCATCTTGTGACTCATGTTCAGAGATAAGAAATGGCTTTAGTCTTTACTCGTTTACTTGAATTCTCAACACTCTTTGGATTGAAAATTACCACAACACTATGTTGAGAGACGGTGCACACAATTAAGGGTCCGGACCAACGAGTCTTCAGCTTCCCTGCGAAGATGTGAAGCATAGAATTGTAGAGTAGAACTTTTGTCTAGGGACAAAATTCTTTCCGTGTATGCATTGGTCATGCAAAAAGTTGGTCCTACTCTTTGTTATATTTGCGTTCTCATAAGCTTCATTTTGTATCTCCTCTAACTCTGAAGTTTGCAGCTTCTTGAGTTTGCCTGCTTTGTTTAAATCAAAATTCAAGTGTTTTATTGCTTACAAAACACGATGTTCTAATTCTACTGGCAAGTGACAGGACATTCCAAATACCATTCGATATGAAGATATAATCGAGGATAGTTTTGAAAGCAGTCTGGTAAGCCCATAGTGCGTCTATCTGCTTGATGGACCAATCTTTTCTATTCTGCTTTATCGTTTTCTCTAAGATGAGCTTAACTTATTTGTTGGTCACTTTCACTTTCCCATTGGTTAGGGGATGATACGTTGTGAATAATTTATGAGTGATAAAGTATTTACGCATTAGTGCTTCGAAAACACTGTTGCGAAAATGAGTCCCATTATCACAAATGATAGTGCATGGGGTACCGAAACGACATAAAATATTCTCTTTCAGAAATTTGAGAACCACCCTGTTACCATTCGTCCTTGTCGGTATGACCTTAACCCATTTTTAGACATAGTCCACCACAATTAAGATCTACTGGTTGCCAGCTGAACTCCAGAATGGTCCCATAAAATCAATGCCCCAAACATCAAAAATCTCAACCTCCAGAATAGGGTTTAGGGGCATCATGTCTCTCCTAGTAATTTTCTCGATCATTTGGCAATTCGCACATGACTTGCAAAAGTTGAAGAAATCCTTAGATAAAGTGGGCCAGTAGAACCCACTCTGTAAGACCTTCTCGGTGATTTTGAAGGACCAAAGTGTCCACCGCAAGCAAATTCATGGCAAAATATTAACACACTCCTGCGCTCTTCCTCTGGTACACATCGTCTGATGATTTGGTCAGGAAAATACTTGAAAAGATATCGCTCTTTTCAAATGAAGAATCGTACTTGGACGAAGAAGCGATATCTATCCTGCTTCATCCATTTAGAAGGCATTTGTCTCATGACAAGGTAATTGACGATATCAACATACCAGGGTTCCTTAAAGATTGCTAGGATATTTTCATCTGGAAAATCCTCGTTGGTAGGTTTTTCCTCAATGGGTGTGATCGAGCCAAACCTGCCCAGAAAAATAAAAAATTTTAGGAACAGTGTTAGGTCCTCAATTCTACCGTGTAACCTAGGGCTAATGGGTCGTGATCCACAGGGAGAGACAGCGATGGAAGCGATTTTTGATTGAGCTAGAACCGGCACAAAAATACAGAATTTCAGAACTTTAAGATAGAAAGTGTAAGGTGCTCAATACTACCGCTATAGCAAGTGGCTATGTGGGTCGTGATCCACAAGGAGGGACTAGCGATGGAAGCTTTTTTAGTAAGTCTTCTTTTAAGATACAAAGTTTGGTTAAAGTTCTTCTTTAGTTCTTTAAAAGAAAAGGAGAAAAATTAGGTTAAAGTGAGTTAGAAAGAAAGTGGTAGATTGAGAAGGTGGGAAAATGAAAAATGGATTATTTACAAAGAAACTGAAAAGGGTGATAAAAATGGTTCGAGATTGTGATATTGAAACTAAAGAATAAAAGAAAAGAAAGACAACCTAAAAATTACTTACCTCTTCAGTGCTCATATACCTTGGATCCATTGCGACGACTTACCTTGTCTTTGAAGGCAATCAAGCATGGCGTATAGGATCTTCCCCATTCTCGATCTACACTACGAATAAAAGGGTAGCAAGAGAAGGGTTGTTCATCACCATAGGCCATCAAGGGCACTTGCAATGGCTAAGCAGTCTCGAGGCTATCGGATTCTCTTGAATTGCAACACATCAGAGGAGAGTAAAAGAAAACAAGAGTAAAGAAAGAAAAAGAAACTTTGATTCGATTCAAATAACAATGAAAGAAGAGATCACTTACACTAGTGTCACCTGCAGTACAAGCTTGCTCTCATTCCTCTATGAAAGTCGTCTTTCCTCTTAGTTACATAAAGAAAAGTAAAAATTACATGAAAGAAAATAAAAAAGCTAAGGTACAAACTAAAAATTAGCCTAAATTCTACTCTCTGCTTGGTCGTCCCTATTTATAGTGAAAATCTTGCCTTTTATAGGCAAAAACCCAGAGGGGAGAGGTGTGAGAAGATAGGGGGAGCAAATGCTCCCCCTAACTCCCTAACAAAGCCGCGAAAACGTGGCTTTGACCCTGTTTCCACGACCAGGGTGTGGCCAGGTGGCCACACCCTGTTGGTGGTGCTTCCCGGCTTCTCGATTTGTATTTATCTTCAGCTGGATTTGAAGTTTAAGTTCGGGATTTTGACGAAATGGCCTTTGATCTTTGGCTTCAACCGATCGATTTGTAGGGATTTGTTCTAACTGATTTTCAACCGATCTGAACCGACCTGATCTGCCCTAATTTACTGAGTTCAAATTAATTCTGATTTAATTCAGAATTTGATAGGCTTTTGGGCTCATTTCTCTTCACTCTCCTTTAGGAATGGGCCTGCAAATAAATTAAACTTTTAATTAGAAAAAAGCAGAGTTTATTCTATAATTAGTATGAGAATATGATAATAAATGTGCAATATTAGTGACGAATCACACCCCCATACCTATCTTTTGCTCGTCCTCGAGCAAAACAACTAAACTATACTAAGGATTATTAGACCAGTTTCGCAGGTCACTCGATTGCACTGAGCATGTGCAACAAGCCGTTAAACCTCTAGGTTTCGTCTAGAGGACGAGTTTTGTCTCGTGAGGGTTTTCAGTAGATTACACCCACAAAATCTATAAAGAAAGAGAAACAAAGAGTTAGTATTTTCGAAAAGCATTTTGAAGGAGAAAAATATTTGAAATATAATTGTCAGATTTAAGTAATCTATAAGTTATAGGAAAACTGAATTTTTCATTCCTAAATTTAGTCTCTATTCAAAAATTTGTTATCAATCAAAGTAAGGAGTCAAATTGTACTTCTCATCTAGTCTATTACTTTACCCTAAATCATATGCACCCTGTGACCGTGAAAATTTTGACTAAGGGTTCATTAACTCTAACTCTGATGCCTTATTTATTTATATATATATATATTTGTGGTATTATTCCTTAGTTCTATTTGGCTTTCTAATCTGCCCATGTAACGAGCCTTTAATCGATGACTCCCAAACCAAACGGTCTTAGGGCACCGGGTGAGAAAACACTCCAAGGACTTAAGGACTCGAGCAAACAAGGCCACAAAACTAAGGATTTTATTATATGAACTACTTTTAGGCGTGAATACTTATGCTTTATTAGGCACAAATACCCAGCTTAATCAGAGGATTTTTTATATATATATTTTTCTCAAACTTATCTAATCATTTTTCACATAAATACCAAGGCTTACTTAGGCCAAAGCACCTAGCTAATCAATAATTAGATTTGTTTAACTTTCATATATATTTTTTTCTTTTTTTCTTTATAAGGCATAAGAATCTTTGTTTTGAACCCTAAGTGTGTAAGTGTATGAAGTGTGCATATTTCATTAAGGTAAAGATCAAGACTAAATTACTTTGACAAATTATCTTCCTAACCCTAAAAATCAAACAAATAATCTTATTTTGACCAAGTTTAAGAAATCCTAATTTTGATTTTCCTATTCCTTAAAATTGACTTAATTTCTTACAAAAAATATGTCAAAATATTGTTTCTATTTTCAAAAAGTTTTTAAAAGTAAAAAATGTTAAATATTTTTTTTAATAAAAAGAAAAACCTAAGTTATGTTAGAACCCTCCCCCACACCTATCTCATGAATTGTCCTCAATGTATGAATTAATGCATAGATGCATGAAAAAGAAGAAAGGGAAGGAAATATTACCTTAAGGTGGTGGTTCCGGTGGTGGTCTGATTGGTCCACGAAATGCGTTCAATCGACTTTTCGTGGAGTTCGGAGGAACCCACCAGAAATTTCTATAATATAACCTACTAAAATGATATATACATGAATGATTTTTATTAAATATTTTACCCCATTTAATTTCCAAATTCCA
The DNA here is from genome assembly GCA_038442645.1 of Agave tequilana. NCBI lineage: Eukaryota > Viridiplantae > Streptophyta > Magnoliopsida > Asparagales > Asparagaceae > Agave > Agave tequilana. Next base: position 8,260 of record JAVJIF010025139.1, on the reverse strand, counting down.
TAATTAATTTCAGAGTTAATTTTGTTAACCGTCTTGTCCCAAAATAGAGTGTGAAAAGATAGAATGATTGACTTGGACTTAGGAAGTACGAGAACTAATACCGACTCAGGAAAGTGACTTAAGTCAAGTAAAGGTTCAGGAGTTGAGATTGGTTCGGAAAGTGAGTCCAAATCAATAAGTTGAAAATCAAGTCCACATTCATTTTCTCACAATAGAATGTGACTTACTATTGGTGATTCAAGCTCAAGAATGACAGGCGTGGGAATCAAAACTTACTCTAAAATATTACTCAAATCGGGTAACAAAACAGGAGTCAATATTGATTTGAGAATTTGAACTGGATCACAAATTTGAGAATCTAGGTCACATTTCTCATTGAGTTCAATTTCATAAAAATGAGAACTTGCCAATTTTTCAATAGGACTTTCAAAAGTGTGAAATTGGTCAAGTTCAATATAATGATCATCAAAGATGGGTGATTCAATTTCATAATGAATTGGCAAGGATCCAATGTTAACTCAGGAAAAAGATTGAAATCAGGTGAAGACATCGGAGTCATTATTGATCAGGAAGTAGAATTGAATAACTAAGTTGAGGTTCAGAATCATATTCATTCTCAAGTTCTATTTTAGGAAAGGAATAACTTGCCAAACTGTCAATATCATTTTCAAAATTTGAAGTTTGGGGAAGTTCAAATGATTGTGCTGAAATGGAACCTTGTTTTCCAAAACAACATGACTCTTCATCTCTAATAGAATGGTTAACGATATCAGAACTGGCCAAACGATGAGAACGTAGAGATTGTGATATTGAAACTAAAGAATAAAAGAAAAGAAAGACAACCTAAAAATTACTTACCTCTTCGATGCTCATATACCTTGGATCCGTTGCGACGACTTACCTTGTCTTTGAAGGCAATCAAGAATGGCATATAGGATCTTCCCCATTCTAGATCTACACTGCGAATAAAAGGGAAACTATACTAGCAAGAGAAGGGTTGTTCATCACCATAGGCCATCAAGGGCACTTGCAACGGCTAAGCAGTCTCGAGGCTATCGGATTCTCTTGGATTGCAACACATCAGAGGAGAGTAAAAGAAAATAAGAGTAAAGAAAGAAAAAGAAACTTTGATTTGATTCAAATAACAATGAAGGAAGAGATCACTTACACTGGTGTCACCTGCAGTACAAGCTTGCTCTCATTCCTCCATGAAAGTCGTCTCTCCTCTTAGTTACATAAAGAAAAGTAAAAATTACATGAAAGAAAATAAAAAACCTAAGTTATAAACTACAAATTAGCCTAAATTCTACTCTCTGCTTGGTCGTCCCCATTTACAGTGAAAATCCTGCCTTTTATAGGCAAAAACTCAGAGGGGAGAGGTGTGAGAAGATAGGGGGAGCAAACGCTCCCCCTAACTCCCTAACAAAGCAGCGAAAGCTTTGGCCGCATTTCCGCGGCCAGGGTGTGGCCTGGTGGCCACACCCTGTTGGTGGTGCTCCCCTGCTTCTCGATTTGTATTTATCTTCAGCTGGATTTGCAGTTTAAGTCTGGGATTTTGACGAAATGGCCTTTGATCCTTGGCTTCAAGCGATTGATTTGTAGGGATTTATTCTAACTGATTTTCAACCATCTGAACTGACCTGATTTGCCCTGATTTACTGAGTTTGAATTAATTCTGATTTAATACAGAATTTGATGGGCTTTTGGGCTCATTTCTCTTCACTCTCCTTTAGGAATGGGCCTGCAAATAAATTAAACATTTAATTAGAAAAAAGTAGAGTTTATTCTATAATAAGTATGAGAATATGATAATAAATCTGCAATATTAGTGACCAATCAGAAGCGTTATGTAAGTTTATTTTTTTAATTTTCAAAAACTAGTTAATACTTATCTTCTCTGTTTACAAAAAGAAAATAAAAATATTAAGTTAAGTTAAGTTAAGAAGAAGATGGTAGAAGAAGAGATGATGGTGTTATTTTATTACTTATAAAGAAAAAGAAATAAAAAGAGATAAAGAAAAGTGTTGATGCAAAAATCAAAAGTAAAAAGAAATAAAAGAAGAATATTTACCTCTACTGTTTGAATCATACCAAAGACTTACCTCAACATGAAGTAAAGCAAAGTAATAGAAAAGAATAAAGGAAAGCAAGGCTTCAGCGAGATCGAGCACAATGAAGAAAAGTGGGAAACCTCCATTGATTGTCACCTTCAATATAACCTTCTTGAAGAAAAGATTACAATAATGTCACTCTACAATAAATTTTTCTCTCTTTTAATCATGTAAACTCTCTCTAACCTAAGCTAAAAAGAAAAATAAAAGAAAAATAAAAATTACATTGAAGAAGAAAAGAAAAATCTAAACTGAAGCTCTCTCTGAAGTGGTGTTCTTTTTGCCTTCGAGATATGAGGGTACTTATAGGAGAAAACTAGAGGGATAGAAAGCGTATGAAGATAGGAAGATCTGGATGTTTCTGAATTTGAATTCTCGCCTTATCTCCAAACTAAATTTGATTTACCCAGAAATTCAATTCTGATCTGCAGGCTGTTGGCATGTTGATTGCTGAATATTACTTATCAAATGATAGAATTGAAATGCGTGATCAACAGAAGAATTTTATCCCTTTAAGTCTTCTTTCTGTAGCATCTTGAATCATCAAATTTGACCTTCGGTAACGAAAGTTATGATTAAAATGCTAAACTGTATCCAGCCTGAATTCAAATTTAAATTGCTTCATCTCATCCGTTGATCTTCTCTCTATCCATTTATCCTCTTTGATTTTCAGTTTATCTTCTAGAATTGATAAGATATTCACTTATCTTCAGCGAAACAGATAGGGTCTTCAAACAATCCATTTTTCTCTCTTGAAATTAGATAATACTATCTTATCTAATATATCCAGTTTTTAGATAAGATAGCTTCTAGAACCTTTCGATTTGAATCGATCCCTTTCTTTTGAACTTTTGAATTTAATTGGATAAATTTCAGGATTATCTTCTCCCTATCATACCCTGCATGAATTAGGACATTAAGACAAGTTATTTGCAATTTCATTACAGAATATATGTAGGAATGTAATAATATTTATGCAATATATGTGTCCAAACACACCCCCACACTTATCTTTTGCTCGTCCTCGAGCAAAACAAAAAGTAGAGCTAACCTAACCTAACTCACTTTCGTAGGAATCATAGTTACACTTAGCACGTACAACAAGCCGTTAAACCTCTAGGTTACCCCTAGAGGACGAGTTTTGTCTCGTGAGGTTTTTCAGTGGATTGCACCCACAAAATCCATGAAGAAAAAGAAATGAATTGTTAGTAATTTTTTTTTGAAAGCACATTTTGAAGGAAAAAAATATTTGAAGTATTAATGTAAAATTTCAAGTAATGTATAAGTCATAGGATTATCAAAACTTAGTCATTCCTAAACTTAGTCTTTATTCAAAAACTTGTTTTCAATTAAGGTAAGGATTAAAATTGTATTTCTCATCTAGTCTATTATTTTACTCTAAGTCATATGCACCTTGTGATCGTGAAAATTTGGCTCAGGATTCTTCAACTCTAACTCTTATGCCTTATTATTTTCCTTTCTTTTTTTCTTTTTTTTAAATTTAAGGCTGTAATATCCCTTAGCTCTATTAGATTTTCTAATTCGCCCATGTAACGAGCCTTAGTCGGTGACTCCCAAACCAGAAAGTTTTAGGGCACCGGGTGAGAAAGCACCCCAAGGACTTAGGACTCGAGCAAACAAGGCCACAAAGCTAAGGATTTTATTTATAAGAATCACTTTAGGCGTGGATATTTATGCTTAATGAGGCACAAATACCCAGCTTAATCAGAAGATTTTTTTATATATATAATAAATATATTTTTTATTTTTTATATATATAAGGCATAAGAATCTTTGTTTTAGAACCCTAAATGTGTAAGTGTATAAAGTATGCATATTTCATCAAGGTAAAAATCAAGACTAAATTAGTTTTTTAATCTTTCTTCCTAACTTTAAAATCAAACAAATAATTTTATTTTGACCAAGTATAAGAAATCCTAATTATGATCCTCTTATTCCTTAAAATTAACTTAATTTTTACAAAAATAAGTCAAAGTATTATTTTTCTTTTCAAAATGTTTTAATAAAAGATTTTTTTTTTAATTAGTGAAGTTAGCATGTTAGTAAACCCTCCCCCACACCTAACTCATGCATTGTCCTCAATGTATAGATGAAATGCAATAATACATGAAAAAGGAAAAAGGGAAGGAAAATTGTCACCTCGAGGTGGTGGTTCCGGTGGTGGTCTTATTGGGCCAAGCGTTTCTGCCGAATCTAGATATTATGAATTTTCATGAAACCCACCTTTCATCACTCTTTCTTATTAACATTTTTATAATTCCCAGTATGAATAGGATCATGCAAGATCCTAGCATGAAATTTTTCCGGTTATATGACCAGTCTTGGGATATCATCACAGAGTCATATTGATCTAAAACTTGGTCCAACAATGGAATGTGATTTTGTGGAATGGAGGATTTGGGCTCAACAATGAAGGGAATAGAAACCGATACTGACTCGGGAATAAAACTCAAATCAAGTTTAGGTTCGAGAATCGGAGTTGGTTCATGGATTTGGTCCAAATCATAGAATTCAAGTTCACATTTATTTTCCAACAATGGAATATGACTATCCAATATAGTTGGTTCATGTTCAAGCTCTATAGGGATAGGAATCAGTGTTGGCTTCAGAATTAGGTTCGAATCGGGTAAGGATACCGGAGTCAGCATAGATTCAAAAAGTGAAATTGAATCACAATATTGAAAATCGGTATCACATTCATGTTCAAGTTCAATCTCATTAAAATGAAAATTTGCCAATTTGTCAATGGGTTGATATTGGTCAAGTTCAAAATTATGTGATGAAATCGAATCTTTGTTAAAATCTCCAAGATACCATGATTCTTCGTCAATATGGCTAGGAGAATCAGGAGTGGTCGAAAATGTGTTAGGTAGAGTTTTCTCATTCCTGTCAATAATTATTTTAGTCAAATGACTCACTTTTGCTTCTAACCTATTGAGAGATTGGAGACGATCCTTTTGGGATTGAATACAATCATTTTGGGACTGAATCATGAATTTCATATTCTTTTCTAATTCAAGAGGTTCTTCTTGTTGTGGTTGGACTTGAAAATTAGAGTAAGGATCTTGAATTTGGAAATTATTTAGGAGAATTGAGTCCGCTATGATTTGTACTTGTCGTGTGGACTCAAGGAAGGCTTCAAAAGTTTTTTCTAAAGAAGATTTCTCTTCTGCAGGTTGGTCTTGGTATGGATTATATGAAGCAGTTTGTTGGTAAGGTTGTTGATAGTAAAACTCAGAGGAGTGTTGGCCCAAGGTTACAATCACCCGTTTTATTGAGTTTTGATGATTACAAAACATATTTAGTTATTTGTACTAATCATGTTTATTGTTTAAGTGTGTTTCAGGGTTCTAAGGATTCATGGAATGTTCTTCCCTAATGGAAGGTTGTTTTGACTCAAGTCGGTTCATTTCGGGTTCAAGAATCAAGCTTGCAAGATCATATGGAGAAGCCCACTTGAAGACTTTGTAGTCACCTAGAACCTATGTAAGACTTAGTTTGTTAAAGTTTGAGGTTGTGGTAAATTGGCTCTAAAACACACACACACTTTTCAAAATACAAGTTTTTAGTTTTGGTATTTGTTTTAAGTTCATGCTTTGGTCCTTATACATGATTCAAATTTTTACAAATTTTATATCTTGTTTATATCATGTATATCTATCTTTTCAGCATGATACTTAACCATATTTCCTTACAAAATTATTTTGAAAAATTTTCCCGAGTCCAGAAAAATCCTACTTCAAAATCTGTTTCAAGGCTGGCGGTCCCGGTCGACCGGACCTATTCCAGGCCAGGCCGGTCGACCGCCTGGTCGACCGAGTCCTGTGTCCAGGACGTGCAAGCTTGTGCACGTCTGTCGGTCGACCGACCGGTCGACCGACCGAAAACAGCTTGCTCTCTGTTTTTTGTCGGTCGACCGACCGGTCGACCGCAGCCAACGGCTATATGCCAGATGAGCTGCCGGTCGACCGGGCCGGTTGACCGGCAGCCTGCCTGGAGCCCCAACGGCTCTTTTCTCTTTGGTGATTTTCTGAAAAACTGTTTTTGTTACTTTTTATTTGGCAGAGTTTTCTGATCTTTTGGGGACTTATTTGAGACCTAATAAACTTAATTTAATTTTGTTTTTATCCCCTCCTCTCCCTATAAATAGAGGGGATTGGTCTCTTGCAAAAATATCAAGAAAAATACCTAGTTTTAAAAGTTTGAAAAAGAAAGAAAAGTTTTCAAAGCTCTCAATTCTCTCTTGCATTCTTGGCTATTGTTTTTCAGTTGTGTTTTCAAGCAAGTTTCATTTACAACTGAGTTTGTTTTTCTCACTACACTTCTAGAGCCAAAAATCCCATCATCATTCTATAAGGAAGTTGTAAAGAGAAAGTTTGTAAGAAGTTTGTGATCCTTTTGGTGATCACTTGGCTACTTGTTCCTTCTTCTTGTTCTTGTTGAGATACCTCTTCGGTAGAGGTTTGTAAGTGGTGGAGTTCGGTACTCCGGTCTTCGGTAGACCTTGTAAAGTCCTCGGTGGATAGTGGAAACCCTTCACGGTGGTGAAGGCGGGGATTAGAGCGGTGGCTCGAACCTCGAAACAAATACTTTGTGTTTGCGATTGCTTTTGTTCTTGCTCTCTATTGCTCTTTACTTTTAGTTTGTGTTATTACTTTCATTTCTTGTGATATATCTTGTGTGCACTTCATTATTGCTTCAAATCATTTCTTGCTAACTTGTCGATCAATTCTCATACAACAAGATTGCAATACGCACCTCTAACTCTTATCTAAAGGAATCACGAGGAGGGAGTTCAGAATCCTTCACAGGGCATCCGGCTTCTAGTCTTGTTTTGGGAGATCGTTGCATCATTCATTCATACTTGTTTTAAAAAGATTGTTAGATTAGCATTTACACCTATTCACCCCCCCTCAGGTGTTTTCAATTGGTATCAGAGCTTTGGTCTCTAGGCTCTTGGTTTAACAACCTTAGAGAGATCCACTATTTGCTAATCATTTCATCCATTTTTCACACACTTTCACTTAGTAAAAATGGCCGATGGAATTAAGACCCCCCAAAAGTTTGATGGCCTTAACTTTCCCATATTGAAGGTTAAGATGACCGTTTTCTTGCAATTCCTAGGAAGCCGGGTTGCAAAGGCGGTGACCAAACCATTTAGTGCACCCACCGGTGATGAGTCCACTCGGTCCGAAATTGAGACCAAAGAATTTGATGCTAACTCTAGGGCACACTATACATTACTCCAAACACTTAATGATGATGATATTTCTAGAGTAATTCATTGTAAATCCGCACATAAAATTTGGACTCACTTGCTTGTTACTCATGAGGGAACCTCACAAGTGAAGAGGGCTAAAATAGATCTTCTTTATTCCCAATATGAGAATTTCTCTATGCATGATAATGAAACCATAGATGATATGGTTACAAGATTTACAAAGATCACTAATGAACTTTCTTCTCTAGGTGATGCTATTGACAACGACTAAAGAGTAAGGAAGATCATCCGGGCTCTTCCTCCTTCTTGGGAAGTCAAAGCTACTACCTTGAAGGAACTCAATGATAAGGAGGAGATGGAGCTTATAGGTCTCATTGGGAACCCCAAAACCCATGAGATGGAGAGAAAGGCAAGAGAAGAAATGACTTCCTCCAAAAAGAAAGCTATTGCCTTCAAGAGTCAATCCTCATACTCCGACAAACACGATGAGGAAGAAGATGATGAGGAGCTCTCACTTCTTGTAAAAAAACGTTCGGAGGATGTATAACAAGGCAAAGTTCAAAATAGGAGGAGATGGCAAGGCAAAGAAGAGAAGAAAAATCATTTGCTTCAATTGCCAAAGACTGGGTCATATTGTTGCGGAATGCCCGGATAAAGTCAAGCCCTCCACCTCCAAGAAGCCTTACAAGAAGAAAGCATTGAAGGCTACATGGGATTCCGAAAGCGAATCCGAGGAGGAAGTTGACACCGCCAATATGTGCTTCATGGCTAATGAAAGCACAAGCAAGGTAAACCCTAACACCTCTTCTTTTGATGATGAGCATTCCATGGATGAATTAGGAGAAGCATTTGAGGAACTCTCACATAATTATGATTTTCTTAAGAAAAAATATTTGAAAATGAAAAG
>JAVJIF010025138.1:0-91285 GCA_038442645.1 Agave tequilana | reverse complement strand
TTGACCAGGAATTTTTCAGGTGCAAACTTTCTAAATTATCTGTTTTTCTGGGTCTGTTTCCGAGATATGTGGTTTTTAAAATTGATTTGTTTGGTGATAAATCAGATCTTGATTTAAATATGAATTTCTTTTTTAAATTTGAAATTTTGGGGTGATTCTCAATCCTAATTTTGTGCATTGAGACATGTCAAGGTTTAGGTACGGGGGAGTGGTCTAGAATTTTTTATTTTACTTTTTCTTTATTTTTAGGTTAGAGTCTTTTATTTATTTTTTCTTTTTAGAATTTTTCTAGATTTTTTTCTTTTCCTAACTGAAAAAAATTTAAATTTCAGTAAGTTGACCTAGTTGTAAGGAATTTAATAATCATAAAACTTGATTGAATAAGAAATATCAATTTAATGGAATTTTAAAGTTTTTGAGTAGAGATGAAAAATTTTAAAATATTATTGCCATCAAGAATTTGTCCATGTGAATATGCATCTTATCTATACTTACACATTGGTTTAAACTTAGAATAATGAGAATTACTTAATACTTAAAAAAAGAAAGAAGAAGAAAAATTTAATTATTGATTAGCTAGATATTTTGGCCTCAAGAAGCCTTGGTATTTACGCGAAAGATAGTTAGGTTAAACTGAAAAAAATTATATATATATATATATATATATATATTAACAAGTCTAATGATCATTAGTTAGGTATCTTGGCCTCAAGAAGTCTTGATATTTACTCGAAAGAGAATTAGATTAGTTATATATATTAAAAAAATGAAGTGCTTAAAGTGCAACGAAGTGGTAATACTTCGAAACTTGTAAAAATATATTCGAAGTATGTAAGTTTGAATCAAAATCCCAAGTTAAGAACTATACACATTTACGAAGATGCACGGGATCAGAAAACTTAGGAAGGATGGTGATACAGGCTAATATTTGAAAATCTCTACAAAGTAGATGATAGAATTCTTAATGAGAGATTGAACTTGATAATGAGTTTACGGTAACTATAGAACTTATACATTAGTGATGCTTACCACCCAAAAATTATTTTGTCTTTTTTATTTTTATCTTTATTTTTCTATTTTCTTTATTTTTGGTTATCTTTATTTTTGATTATCCTTTTTATCTTAATCTTTTCTTATCTTTTAAATCCTTTCACTGAATTTTGTGGGTGTAATTCACTGAAAACCCTACACTCGTTCACTGGGGTAATCTTGGGATTTAACGGTTTGTTGCACATGCTAAGTACAATCGTGAGTCCTACGAAAGTGGATTAGGATTTTATTTTTAAAATTTTTAGTTTTTCTTTTTTTAGATTAGAATTTTGCTTGAGGGCTAGCAAAAAGTAGGTATGGAGGTGTGATGTGTATGCTTTATATACATTTATATACATGTTTTGCATCACTTTTTATGCCTATTATTTGTCACATTTAATGCTACATGAGTATTTTATTAGTGTTATTTTGCAGATTTTAGGTCAAGAGAAAATTAGAAGAAAAAAGAAAAAATTAGCGAATTGATGATATCAAGAGAACAAAAGAGATGCAGAACTAAAGATCTGAAGCAAAGTTAGAATATTACAACAGAACCTTCACGCAAAATCAGAAATTTCACAAAAATCTGGGACTGAAATGGACTAAGAGTTTTGTCACCCAACGTATATTTCGGCCACATAACCATGAACTAATGAAAGAGATTACCAACTCAGAGGTCGACACGAGTCAAAAAGTGGAGTTTCATTACAGCCAGAAGTTCGGTCCGTTGGCCGTATTTTGGCCAGCTGGCCGTACTTTAAAAGCGATTGTGGATAAAATTTTTCCAGTAATTCGTGTAAATTAAGAAACCTAGGTTTTTGTATTCAATTAGGGTTCTATTGTTCTCTATTCTATATAAACACCGCAAAGCCTCTTGTATTAGAGACAATTTAATTCTCTCTTTTATTTGTACGAAAATCAGTAAAATTCTACTGTTAGCCATTAATTCTCAGTGTATTTTCAACAGAAAATTCGTTAAGGCTTCATCTTTATTGATGCTCTCTTACCTTTCTTTTACTTTTCTTTTAATTGATTCTTTCCATGATCTTTTCAATATTATAATGTATTTTATTTTCATAGTGATAAACTAATTTTCCTTATCTAGGGGTATGATGTATAGATTGTAATGATGATATTAGATTATATTTTATACAAATTCTCCTATGTGTTTTATAAAGTTTAAATCTTATGCTTTATATTATAGTTGGTGCGCACAATTAATCAGAAGACTATGTTAGAGTCCGAGAGGAGATAACTTAGCAAAAATTTCTAGAATTAACAACCATGACTCAAAATGTTTAATCGGTCACATATATTGTATATTTATTGTCACATTCTCATACTATTATATAATAAACTCTACCTTTTATCCTATTTATTGTCCATTTTATATGTATGCCCATTGCTAAAGGAGAGGGAAGAGAAACGAGCCCAAAAGCCCATCAAAATTCTGATTTAATTCAGAATTAATTCTAAATCAGAAAATCAGGACAGATCAAGGCAAACAGAGAAAATAAAATCAGTTGAAAACCAGTTAAAACAAATCTTCACAAATCAATTGGTTAAAGTCAAAGATTAAAGACAGTTTCGTCAAATTTAGGAACTGAAATGGGAAATCCAAAACCAAATAAAGGAAAATCGTGAAAACATGGAGTACCACCCCTCGGGGTGTGGCCACGTGGCCATACCCAGGCCGCAAAAACGCGGTCAAAGCCGCGTTTCTAGGCTTTGTTAGAGTAGTTGGGGGAGCGTTTGCTCCCCCTATATTCGTACGCTCCTCCCTGTTGGGTTTTTGCCTATAAATACTGAGCTTTCAGAGACCACAGGGAACGATCAAATAGATATTAGAAGTTAGGCTGTTTTGTAGTTTGTAACTTAGGTTTTTTTTATTTTCTTTTATGTAAATTTTGCTTTATTTATGTAACTGAGAGGATAGGAGAATTTTATGAAGGAATAAGAGCAAGCTTGTATTGAAGGTGACACCAGTATAAGTGAGTCTTTCTTTCATTGTTATTTGAATCAAATCAAAGTTTCTTTTTTCTTTATTCTTATTTTATTTGCTTCCCTCTTCTGTGTTTATGAATCCAAATGACTCCAATAGCCTCGAAGTTGCCTTGCCCTTGCAAGTGCCATTGATAGCTTATGGTGATGGATAGCCATTCGTACGCTAGTGTAGCTTGCCCCTTCATTTCGTAGTGTAAATCAGGAATGGGGAAGATCCTATTTGTCATTCTTCGCTCGCCTTCAAGTAAAGGTATATCGTCGATACGGGTTAAAGGTAAGCAAGCGCCAAAGAGGTAAGTAAATTTTTTAAAATTTAACTTTCTTTTCTTTTAACTTTTAGTTTAGATCACCGACACGACAATCTCCCAACTCTTTTATTAGTCTTTTTGATTTCTTTGTATATATCAATTTTTTATTTTCTCCCCTTCTCAATCTACCACTTTCTTTTTAACTTAACTGTAACTTATTTTTCTCTTGTCTTTTATAGAATTAAAAGATGATCTTTAATCATTCTTTATAACCTAAAAGAGACTTACTAAAAAGCTTCCATCACTAGTCCCTCCTTGTGGATCATGACCCGCATAGCCACTTACTATCGCGGGTAGTATTGAGTACTTACACATTGTATTCTTAAGTTCTGAAATTCTGTATTCTTGTGTGCAGGTAAAATCTTAATCAAATTTTGACGCCGTTACGGGGAGGGACGGTAAGTTATTCTCTTTTTAGATTTACATTTTGGTTAACTTCTTCTTTATTTTTGGTGTGCAGGGATAGATATCAAGGAAATTTTGTTGTAGTGGATATATAAGTGGTCCTAAACTCTGCTCAAGAAAGCAGAGCCCAGAGCCCTCAGATTTACTACATTCTAGTGGCAATCTGAGTGAACTACTAACCTGTATTCTGCAGGTTGGCTGAATTGCAAAGCTAAATTTCTGTAGCTATTTATTTCCTTATTTGTCTCACTGTACATACTTTCTAGCCTCAAAAGTAAAATGATGTTTGTTAAATACTAAAAAAGGTTTAGACTTTGCATTTAGGCACAAGTCTAATTCGTTTACATTTTATATTACTATTGAAGAGTGCTGGAGCAAAAGGTACATATGCATAATATATAGTTTAGGAAATATTCTTGAGTGATTATTTGCTTGTTGAATGTTACTTTTTATATCCTGCACATTTTGTACAATCAATCTTAAGGGCTAGTCCTATAAATAAGATAAGGTGGGGAAGTCATTACCCTCTCTTAGCTCACAAACAATCTCCTCACTCACTAACCCGAGCCTAACTAAAACTGAGTAGACGTTGGCCCTAGGGACATCTCAGACTCATATAGGAGACTGACCTAAGGGGAAAGTGATTTTAATTTGACTCTTACTAAATTGGTATCTACGGTTGGGAATTGAGGGGCGAAACCCTGAAGGTTGGTGGTTTGGCATAATTAGGCTCGTTGCTTAGGCACAGATACCTTCCACTGATCTTGCCCCTACCTGACCGATTAACTTGTGGTCAGATTCGACAATATACCCTCCGTGGACAGTCTAACCAGTTAGGAGTCGTCTAGGTCTAAGGTCTACCCTAACTTAGGTTAGATTTTTTTTATTTGTTTGTTTATTTGTTTATTTTATTTGTTTGATTTTGATAATTCTTGTATGATATGGCCTATAACAACAAATTTCAATTTTAATTTTAATTCATGTTACACCCCAACCTCTTTTTTGGATGTTACCAACCCGCCATATCATAACTTTAATCAACCTAGTGTGCCGAATTGGTTTTACCCGAATTAATACATGCCCCAGTCCCAATATTATGAACAAGACTAGAATAATCATCACTACTCTTCACAGAGTCAATGGGGATACAACTCCCCCGAGTCATATTGTTAACCATCTTACCAACATCCAGCTTCATATACTCCTTCTCCCGATCAACCATTAGAAGAATCAATTAACTGAAAAAAGAGGATGGAAGTCTTAGACGAGCTTGGGTGACGAATTCAAATTTTGGAAGACTCAAAATCTCGTCAAAATTTTCAAATCACAGATCCTTACTCTATTTTTCAAGGAGAACATGCTAACTTAGAAAAGAGTATGGAATTCATGACTCAGTTCCAAATGATCCAGTCGATATGATAGAAGCAAGACTGAATAGATTAGAAAACATGCGTAGGAATAAGGAAACTCTTCCTATCCAATCTTTGACTATTGCCGACACTTCTAGCCATATTGATGAAAATCAAGAATCATGGTATCTCGAAGACTTTGACTAAGATTCAATTTCACCACAAAACCTTGAACTTGACCAATATCAACCCATTGACGAATTAGCAAGTTTTCATTTTAATGAGATTGAACTTGATCATGAATGTGAACCTGATCCCCAACCTTGTGATTCAGTTCCCATCTTCGAATCTATGTTGACTCTGATATTCTTATTCAATTTGGACCAAATTCTCGAGCCAACATTTATTCCTGTGCCCATAAATCTAGAAATTGAATCACCAATTTTAGATAGTGACATTCCATTGATGGGAAAAGAATGTGAATATCAATTCTTAGACTTGAACTCAACTCTTGAACCAAAACTAACTCTCGAACCCAAAGTTGATTTTTCCGAGTTAGTGTTGGTCCTGAACCTATTATTCTTGAGCCCAAATCAACTATTTCACCAAGTCACATTCTTTTGTTGGACGTAGGTATAGACCATGATGACTCTATGATGATTTTTCAGGACTGGTCATGTAAAGGGAGTAAGTTTAATGATAGGATCTTTCATGATCTTATTCATATTGGGGACAATAAATATGTAACTAGAAAAGAGGTCAATAAAGGTGGGTTCCGTGAACCACCACATTATCTTGATTGGGTAGCAACGCTTGACCCAATCAGATCACCACCGGAACCACCACCATAAAACAATATTTTCCTTCACTTTCTTCTTTTTCACGCATCTATGTATTAATTCATACATTGTGGACAGTGCATGAGATAGGTGTGGGGGAGGGTTCTAATATAACCTAGGTTTTCCTTTTATTATATTTTTTTACTTTTAAAAACTTTTGAAAATAGAAACCATATTTTGACATATTTTTTGTAAGAGATTAAGTCAATTTTAAGGAATAGGAGAATCATAATTAGGATTTCTTATACTTGGTCAAAACAAAATATTTGTTTAATTTTCAAGGTTAGGAAGAAAATTTAGAAAAGTAATTTAGTCTTGATTTTTACCTTGATGATATATGCATGCTTTTACACTTACACAATTAGGGTTCAAAAACAAAGATTCTTATGTCTTATTAAAATATATATATATATATATATATATATATATATATATATATATATATATATATATATATATATATATATATATATATATAAATATCCTTTGATTAAGCTGGGTATTTGTGCCTCGTAAAGCATAAGTATTCATGTTTAAAGGCGGTTCATATAATAAAATTCTTAATTTTGTGACCTTATTTGCTTGAGTCTTTAAGTCCTTGGGGTGTTATCTCACCCGGTACCCTAAGACCGTTTAGTTTTGGAGTCACCAATTAAAGACTCGTTACATGGACATATTAGAAAGCCTAATAGATTAAGGAATAATATCACTAAAAAATAAATAATAAAAGAGAAAAAAAAATAATAAGGCATAAGAGTTAGAGTTAAAGAACCCTGAGTCAAAATTTCATGGTCAAAAGGTGCATATGACTTAGGGTAAAATAATAAATTAGATGAGAAGTATAATTTGACTCCATGCCTTGATTAATAATAAGTTTTTGAATTAAGACTAAGCTTAAGAATGAAAAATCCGATTTTCTTATAACTTATAGATTACTTGAACTCTTACAATAATACTTCAATTAATTTTCTCTTTCAAAATGTGTTTTCAAAATACTAACACTTTATTTCTCTTTCTTTATGAACTTTGTGGGTATAATCTACTGAAAATCCTCACGAGACAAAATTCGTCCTCTATGGAAAACCTAGAGGTTTAACGGCTTGTTACACATGCT
The DNA here is from genome assembly GCA_038442645.1 of Agave tequilana. Classification (NCBI taxonomy): domain Eukaryota; kingdom Viridiplantae; phylum Streptophyta; class Magnoliopsida; order Asparagales; family Asparagaceae; genus Agave; species Agave tequilana. Next base: position 84,237 of record JAVJIF010025138.1, on the reverse strand, counting down.
CAGTGCAATCGCGTGACCTGCGAAAGTGGTCTAATAATCTTTAATTTAGTTTTGTTGTTTTGCTCGAGGACGAGCAAAAGATAAGTGTGGGAGTGTGATCGGTCACATATATGCATATTTATTGTCACATCTCATACTTATTATATAATAAACTTTGCTTTTAATCCTATTTATTGTCCAATTTATATGTAGGCCTAAAGGAGAGGGAAGAGAAACGAGCCCAAAAGCCCATCAAAATTCTGATTTAATTCAGAATTAATTCAAAATCAGAAAATTAGAGCAGATCAAGGCAAATCAGAGAAAATAAAATCAGTTGAAAATAGTTAAAACAAATCTTCACAAATCAATTGGTTAAAGCTAAAGATCAAAGGTAGTTTCGTCAAATCTAAGAGCTAAAATAGGAAATCCGGAACCAGATAAAAGAAAATCGTGAAACCAGGGAGTACCACCCCATGGGTGTGGCCACCTGGCCACACCCAGGTCACGAAAACGCGGCCAAAGCTGCGTTTTCGCGACTTTGTTAGAGTAGTTGGGGGAGCGTTTGCTCCCCTATCTTCGTACGCTCCTCCCCGTTGGGTTTTTGTCTATAAATACTGGGATTTCAGAAACTACAGGGAATGATCAAGCAGAGAGTAGAAGTTAGGGTATTTTGTAGTTTGTAACTTAGATTTTTTATTTCCTTTTATGTAATTTTTGTTTTATTTATATTACTGAGAGGAGAGGAGAGTTTTATGGAGGAATAAGAGCAAACTTGTACTGAAGGCGACACCAGTGTAAGTGAGTCTTTTCTTTCACTGTTATTTGAATCAAATCGAAGTTTCTTTTCTTCTTTATTCTTGTTTTTGTTTGCTTCCCTCTTCTGTGTTTGTGAATCCAAATGACTCTGATAGCCTCAAAGTTGCCTTACCCTTGCAAGTGCCGTTAATGGCTTATGGTAATGGATAGCCATTCCTATGCTAGTGTAGCTTGCCCCTTCATTTCGTAGTATAAATCGGAAATGGGAAAGATCCTATTTGTCATACTTTGCTCGCCTTCAAGCAAAGGTACATCGTCAATACAGGTCAAAGGTAAGCAAGCGCCAAAGAGGTAAGTAATTAGGATTTAACTTTCTTTTCTTTTAACTTTTAGTTTAGATCGCCAACACTATAATCTCCCAACTCTTTTGTCACTCTTTTCAATTTCTTTGTATATATCAATTTTCTATTTTCTCCACCTTCTCAATCTGCCACTTTCTTTTTAACTTAACTGTAACTTATTTTTCTCTTTTCTTTTAAAGAATTAAAAGAAGATTTTTAATCATTCTTTATAACCTAAAGAGAACTTACTAAAAAACTTCCATCGTTAGTCCCTCCTTGTGGATCAAGACCCACATAGCCACTTACTTTCGCGATAGTATTGAGTACTTGCACATTCTATTCTTAAGTTTTGAAATTCTGTATTCTTGTGTGCAGATAAAAACGCAATCAATATTGAGACGTAAGAGTTGTGCAGTCAGGTAGGAATATCCATTATATTTAATGCATCTTCTGACTAGCAATCTACTAGATCGAAAGATTGTGAATTCTAGATTTAAAAGATAGAACCGGTATTATTCGAAAGAAAGTACTGATTATAATAGGGAATTCTGATTGTTAGCATGAATAGGATGAATTAGCATAAGCATAATATTTTATCTGATTACAATTACCAAAATCATTATCCTAGTTCTTTTCATAATTAAATCAAACTTCTCTTGTAGTAATTTAATCACAACATTTTCCAATTAAATTAATTAGTCAAATAGAAGTAGGAAAGATTAAGTTGATACTTAAAATAACAGTCCTATAGGGAACGATACTCTACTCACTACTATATTACTTGAAAACGTTTGCGTTTGGTACACTTGCTATTCAAATTCGTACATCAGGGGGAGACTCTGACAATTACCTAAAGGCTTTATAGGTCTAATAAAATATGTCAAGAGTCATAATAATGTGGTCATGAAGAGTTAAATCTCTGACTGTCACCACTTGAAATTAAAAGGCTTTTAAGCTATTTGTCTGACCCTAAAAAACATAAAGTCATTCTGACTAAGGTCTTTCTAGAAGTATAGTCCTAATTTCATCGAGAGAGATGGGGTTAAGCCCATAGTAGAGTTCACCGACAGCGGGAACCCAACCTACTTGATTGGGAGCTGGTTACATGAAAGAGGTTCAGTGTTGTAGTAACAAGTTGGACTGGTGAAATTCGTGTGGAACATCAACTCGGATATATTTATATCCTATATGTAGCGTTGTAGCTACTACCCCTTCCTTATGGTGACGATGCTCGTATGATGCAGTTAGGTAAGGATGAGTTAAATTCTTAATAAGTCTAACACATATAGTGTGGAGGGTATAACATCTAGCTGTAGTATCCTTAAAGGACTTACCTACGTGAGAAGAACCGTGATGGCCGCGGTTGGGGGTGCAGGGCTGACCTCTAGAAATTCTCATAAGTTGGTTACTGTGAGCATGGCTTTTAACGCTCAACCCGCTCGCTCAATAGATGGAGACTTACAGTGCGTGTATTCTATCAATATCTAGTAAAAGAGGATAGTTCCCAGTGCAGTCCACTATGTCTCTTAGATGGCGATGAATTCACTAAGGAAGGTTTCAGGCGTAGTCCACCTGTCCCGAATTTACAGTATGATGTTTCTCGTTTTTTTTGTGTTTTATGATTTGATGATTTATTTTATTATGTATTATTGCTATTTGGTTTTATCTTTCCTGAAATTCAAGCTTTTAGGGGGGTTGTTGGATTTTTTAATTAAAATAAAGGGAAAAGCTTTCACTTCAAATTTGTTTTACCAAGTTAACTTTGACCACATCTCAGGATCTAAATCAGTTGAGAAAATATCTTAACTGTTCGGATTTTCTGATGAAGTTATTACAACAACTTGGGTTCTAAGGCTATAAATAGACCCCTCACTTCAATAACAAGAGACACAACTCATTTCTTTAAAGAATACTTGGAGCCCACTCTTCGTGAGAATGACTTCAGTGTTAAAAGAATTTTTTATCTTCATTTTTCTGGGCAACTTCTTCATTTGAGTAGAGGTTCTGCCCACCGTCCTGGGCTGAGTGCTGGTGAATCCGGGTGATCTTTTACGGTTAGGGGACAAGGTCGATTCAATGTCTAGATAAGGAGATGGGCTTTTGATCCTTTAGGGCAGCGACATCGTGACTATGTTCCCCAGATCAGATTCCTTTTTGTTTTATTTTAAACTATAATGGTTGTTGTATACTACAATAATAGTTATTTTATCTTAATTTAATTTTGTAAGATATTGCATGTTTTAGAAAATAGTATAAAATTTTCAACATTTAAATCATGCATTGTGGGTAAAGACTTTCTCCCACTCTCTAGAAAGAAAAACTCTCGCGTAATATCGGAACTGTTTTAATTAGTAAAAGAACAAGTCATAGAAAACTACCTTATAATCATTGTTTGTTTGCCAATAAACTCGTCTGAGCTATATAAATCAGTAGGAGAATCCTCATATCACATTAACTTTATGCGAGGAACAGAGATGAGGGAAATGGAAATTACAAGGAGCAGTAACTTTCTGGTGTGACTCAGGGAACAGAAAATCTTTTCTTTAGATAGCAATATATAAGAGTGTGCAGTGCATGGGCACATACAACAAAATAACAAAGTACAGACAGGCAAACAGTCTCAGTACACAAACAGTAACGTTAAAAATACAGATGGCCACGGCCTTCTCTAATGTTCGACACCTAAGACACCAATGCCCATAATGTTCAACCTGGTTCTCAATTATCACACTGCATCTCACATGCAGCTGATGATGACCAGATTTTATGCAATGCAACACAAATTGATTAAGCTATGACCGATTGATTGAACTTCATCAGCGTCGCCGGGCTGCGGTCTCGCGCTGGGCATTGAAGTAGACGGCGGCCACGGGGAGGCCGAGGTCGTTCTTGTCGGCGAACTGGCGAGTGTTGAATCGGTCCCTGGAGCCAGGGGAGCTCACCGTCTCCCTCTTCTTCTGCTTGAACAGCACGAACACGAACCTATGTATGCCTATGTTAGGCCTCGGGCTCTCGTAGCCCACCACTTCCCTCCCTTATTCAGTAAAATTATTCAATTAGTTTATTCAGTAAAAAAATTAATTTTAATATCCAGCGATCAGATTTAGTTTAGATTAATTAAGTGGAGTCTGGGACCCACCAAATGAAGCATCAGTGGTCCCTGGGATGTCAGTCACAAACCTGTACAAAAATCAAAACTCAAGGTTAGAATTTCTTCAGTTACATGCAAATGTATTCATAGTACTCTATGTTTAATTATTTATCTTCCTTATTAGCAAGACAAACAAATTGTAATTAGTGTTCATGTATGCATGCATGCATGCATGAAGATCATACAATCTGTTAAGGATTAACTTGTAGTACCAGTGCAGGTGTTCTCTCAGATAAGGATCACTAGGGCCAGGCACATCAGGGTCAGTCATGATCTATATAGCAAAGAGAGAGAAAAAAAAAAATCAATATGAATCTTAGTTTGAAATCAAAATGGAGAATTAAGCTATAGAGTGCGACAACATTGTACATATATAGTATACATACCAGTGTGAAGAAGGATCTCATGTCACCACCCTGAACCTCCACCCTCGGCTTCAGGGCGACGGCCGAGGGGAAGAACTCATGGCCATTGCAGACCAGCTTGTTGGAGTTGTAGGTCACCATCATCTTCACGCTGGGCTCGAACGAGTCGAGGACCTCGCCGATCACCCTGCCAACAATAAGAGGCTCCAATGCTCTTGCCATGGCCAAACAGCTGGGAGGGGGCGGGGGGAGAGAGAGAGAGAGAGCAAAAGCTAACAGTTGAGATGATGAAGGTCACTGAGTTTGCTGATGAGAAATGGTAGTGGAAGCCTCCTCTATTTATAGCGTTTCAAAAAGCAACTTTGTGTCCAATTACTTTCGAAAGAGAAAACTGTAGAGTCATGGGGACGGGAAGTTGGAGATTAGTGAACAGAAAAATGACTTACTTTTAACTAAGTGGAGTATTAGGCATAAACAATATAAAAAATGAGGTTCATGTATGACATTCTTGATTTGTTATTCTTCATGATGCAGCTGGATATTTATGATCATGCATTATATAATGAATAGTATCACTTAAAATTTCTTTTTAACAACTTCACTTTCTACAATAGTAATAGATGTCAACTCACTTTATCCATGTATACAGTTGATTAGAAGGTCATTGTTAGTGTCTACAAAATCATTGCTTGCTTGCTTTTTAGGAGTTACTTAATCTTGTAATTTGTCTTTTGGTGGTACAAATTAAAAAAAAATATTGTTAATACTAAACATTTAGACTACAAGGCCCCTTATCAGATGTTGACACATAATTTATTGAAAAATCTAATATAACAGATTAATCTTTCATAAGACCATAATAATTCAGGAGAACTTTCACATGCTTATGAATAATGTTAATGTGATGGTTGAAATAAATGTAAGAGTAATACTAATTATACCACAGATTTAGATGATCAAATGGGTTCTAAGATGTTGACATGTGGTTCTTACTAGCAATTTTTCAGAAAATTTACTGTAACGAAAAACTCTGCTACAGAACCTAAATAGTAGTGGAGGATCGATCCTTCACGATTTATTTGTCTACGAGTGGTTGTAAAATTTTGTTAAAGAAAAGTTACACCTACACCTAGAAAAGCAAAGAAATTTTCACTAGAAGCATTCTCTTTTCTGTTCTATCTTTTCCAATTTTTGAAACAAGAGGAATCCTCTTTCTCTCATATCGGGAAAAGGATGTATTTCTAGAAAATGCTTTGGTTATTTAATCCTTTATCTCCTTATCACTCTAATTCTTTTAGAATTGAGACAGAACAATTTGAACTTCTCCTTGTGTAGGTCCCTTCTCTCCTTCAAGAACCTTTCCATTCTTATTGACATGCCCCATTTTTTTTCCTCCTCCCTAAAAGCAACAAAAGAGATGTGTTTTGAGAGATGGAGCCTGTTTGAACATTCCCCACGCTGCAAGCACACAAAAAACTTCCAACTTTTCCATTAAGGAAAGGAAGGGGGAGGCCTTAATTTGGTGTTGAAGGGAACCTTCCCTAATTGAATTGCTCACAAAATGAACTTGCCATTAGTGGTGATATTCTCACAAGAGAGCATAAAAGGACCCCACCACTCTCCATCCACTCAAGTTGCCCTCAACTAAGTGATGATATGTCCAGTCTCATTGTAAAGAGATCCTGTGATTCTTAACTGGGCAAGAAAGTGCAATTGTTTCCAAAAATGGTCAAGGGAGAGTACATTGTTATTGGAGGATTTCTTTCCCACGGAGAAGTGTTTGATGGAAAATTCATGTACAAAAAAAGGTGTGATTTGGATCGTGGAATGTGTGCTCAAGATGATGCTACTGTTTTTTCGAAACTATCGTTATAGCTAAGATGCTAAACGAGTCGTGTTCACAAGGAGGGGAAGCAATAGAAGCATGTATTTGATTTTGTATTTGTTTTTAGAAATTCTTCTTTTGTTTCAAAGAATTTTTAAAGAAAATAAAAGAGAAGGAAAGTTGGTTGATGGTATGTGAAAACAAAGTAAAATGGTTGGCTTGTGAAAATGTAAAGTAAAAATGAAATGCAAAGGAATAAGTTATGAAGTGGTAGAAAACAAGTTCTGAAAAAGAAAACGGTTTTAGAAAGAAAAAAAAACTTCAAAAATGAAAGAAATGTTCTTAAAGAAAATGAAAAACAAAACAAGTTTTAAAAAATGATTTTAAGAAACAAACTTAGTGAACAAAATTTGAAAAGAGGAAAAAGTAGAGTTTGCATTTTAGATGGTGAAAAAAACATGGCTAGGCTCCTATTAATTGATCCCACTAACCACTAACTTTCTTGATGATAGAGCCTCACAATGGATCCTTAGCCTTCACTTCTCTTGTGCTATGAAAACATGTCATGTGGAATTCGAATGAAAGTTCTTCCCCCATCACCTTACTTTACATAGCAAAAACTCGAACATCACCCCATCAAGATCCGTTTTAAGGCGAGAATGGGGTGAATTACAAGTGCATGATCGGTATCGGTGATTAGTCACATATATTGCATTTACATTATTGAAAATCACCTAGAGGGGGGGGGGGGGGGTGAATAGGTGATAATGCTAATCAATGTACAATTTAAAAAATTATGAAGCAACAATCTCACAAAGCAAGTGAATATAGCAATGAATGTAGAGAGCAAGTAATAAGAGCAATGAAAATAGAGAAAGAAATAAGAGCAAGTAAACCAAACGCAAACACCGAGATTTGTTATCGAGGTTCGAGCACCCAGCTCTACTTCCCCGCCTTCCCCAGAAAGATTCCAACCACTTCCACTATCACAAAGATGTCACAAATACACCGGAGTACCCAACTCCACAATCTCAAGTACAAGCAATCTCTGAGTAGTCAAAAGACCACAAACTCTCTCTTGCAAAATTCTCTTTCCTTACAAAGGTCCTTAGAGAATAATGAGTAGGAATGAAGCTCTTGTGTGCAAGGAGAAAAGAAAAAGAAATCAGAGAATTCTTGAAAGCACTTCAGAAAATGAGAGAGAATTTCAGCACAAAAACCAAGAAACCAAGACTTTTTGAATGCCTTAAACTTTTGGAAATCTTTGAGAATTTTTTCTAGTAACCAACCTCTCCCTAAACACCCCTATTTATAGAAGAGGGCTAGGGTTAGGAGATAAAACATATTTAAGGCTAATCAGAAAGTATTAGAACCAAAACATGTTACTTAAACATAATTAAGTGAGAAAAGGATAAAAATAAACCAGCTCAGAAAACTAGCCGTCACTGTTCAAACGGCTAGCACGGTCGACCGGCCCGGTCGACCGCTAGTTCAAAGAAAATGGCCGTTGCAGGCTACGGTCGATCGGCCCGGTCGACCGAAACAAACAGAGAGCTCTGCTCTCAGACCGGTCGACCGGGACGGTCGACCGTCCAAAGTCTGCCAAACGTGCACAGATTTGTGCACGTCGGTCGACCGACCCGGTCGACCGACTTCTAGCCAAGTCGACTTGTCAGAAGACTAGTCGACTGGATGAAGTCTGAAATGGACAGAAAAATAGTTTTAAAAATATTTTGAAAAATCTTTTAACACTCCTAAAAATCACCAAAAATAGTTTTATCATTTTGCATTGATATATAAACATGTGGTAAAAAGTTTAGCTCAAATATCAATCAATATGAACTATTTTTGTCTCTTATCATTTTTACCAAAAACCAAAAACTGTATCTTCTAAAACTTGGATTTTGAATGAAAAATACGTTTTGTCCAAAACTCTTCCAAATACAAAAACATGATATTTAAACATTTTGAAGCATAATCCTATATACATGAAACATATGTATATCATAGTTTTTGTCATAAATTTCAATACCAAAATAAGTTTTGATAAAACACAAAACTTAAAACACATGATTATGTATATCAAAGTAAGTTTGTAGGTTGAAGATTGTATACAAACTATTTATGTTAGGAAACAAGATGTGCGCAAAAACGTGTGTGATAGAGCTTCAAACCTATTCACTATTCTTTAACAAAATTCTAAACTAAAAACAAATCTAATAAATTATCTTGAGCAATCTTGAAGTCTTGAGCCATGCGATGCCTTGCTAGAGCCTTCTCTTTTATGTTCCTTCCTTGATGTGCAAAAAGCCTTCTTTACTTCATGAACCTAGAAATTCTTGCAATAGTTAAGCAATAGCCTCCAAATATGGTACTAACCTGAAACTTATCTAAACAAACTAATTAGTACCAAATAGCACTTATTTGTTTTGTTATCATCAAAACTCTAAACAAATGGAGAGTGTAACCTTTTGGGCCAACAATCTCCCCTTTTTGATGATGACAAAACAAATAGGCTATAAACAAAAGTATAGGGGAGGAGAAAGCTCCCCCTCAAATTATGCTATATTAAACAAAGAAAAAGAATGTAATTTGTAATTTGCAAGTAAACAACATGAAACCAAAAACCAAAAACACTTGCAAAACACTTAAACTCAAATTACAAGAATTCATGAAAACACATCAAAAACTCAAAACATATATAAACTCATATGGAACCAAAACCATATGAGCTCATATTTCCATACATAAACTCATTCTCCCCATTTTTGTCATACATCAAAAAGGGTTAAGAAAACATTTTATTCAATAACACAAACATTAAGTTCACCACAAATGAATGAAAATCTAGCAAAATCAAGTGGTTTAGTGAAAATATCGGCAAGTTGCAAATCCGTAGAAACATAATCAATATCTATATCTCCTTTCTCAAAATGATCTCTAAGAAAGTGATATCTAATCTCAATGTGCTTGGTCTTACTACGTTGATTTGCATTCTTGGTCATATGAATAGTACTAGTATTATCACAAAATATTTTTATATGGTTATAATGCAAATTATAATCAAGGAGAGTATGTTTCATCCAAAGGACTTATGCACAACAAGCCCCCGCGGCAACATACTCCGCCTCGACGGTTGAGAGAGCTACGGAATTTTGTTTCCTAGAGGACCATGAAACAAGACAATTACCAAGAAATTGACATGTCCTACTAGTACTCTTTCTATCTACTCTACAACCCGCATAGTCGGCATCCGAAGAACTCGTCATTGAGAAATCTCTGATTTTTGGATACCATAGACCCATTCCAATCGTTCCCTTAATATAACGAATAATGTGTTTTACCGCAATAAGATGAGACTCTTTGGGACACGATTGAAATCTAGCACAAAGACACACACTAAACATGATATCCGGCCTACTTGCCGTCAAATACAAAAGACTACCTATCATGCTTCTATATAATTTAATGTCAACATTTTTACCTTGGTCATCCTTATCAAGCTTGGTGGTAGTTGCCATGGGAGTGTTGCAAACCTTTGAGTCTTCAAGTCCAAACTTCTTTATGAGTTCCTTTGCGTATTTGGCTTGACATATGAAGTTCCCATCTTGCAATTGCTTGATTTGGAGTCCAAGAAAGAAATTAAGCTCACCCATTGAAGACATTTCAAATTCACATTGCATAACCTTTTCAAATTCCTTGCATAAAAACTCATTAGTAGAACCAAAAATTATATCATCAACATAAATTTGCACAATTAAAATATCATTATCAACATGCTTAGTGAATAGTGTTGTATCTACTTTGCCTTTAATAAAATCATTTGAAATGAGAAAACTAGAAAGCCTTTCATACCAAGCTCTTGGAGCTTGTTTCAATCCATACAAAGCTTTATCAAGTTTAAAAACAAAATCGGGATGAACATGATCAACAAAACCGGGAGGTTGAGCAACATAAACTTCTTCATTTATAAAACCATTCAAAAATGCACTTTTCACATCCATTTGAAAAAGTTTAAAATTTTTGAAAGATGCAAAAGCTAGTGTCATCCGTATGGCTTCAAGCCGTGCTACGGGTGCAAAGGTCTCCTCAAAGTCAATTCCCTCAACTTGAGTGTAACCTTGGGCCACTAACCTAGCCTTATCCTAATCACATTTCCGGACTCATCCATCTTGTTTCTAAAGATCCACTTAGTACCAATTATTGGTCTATCGTGGGGCCTAGGAATAAGGTGCCAAACTTGGTTGCGCTCAAATTAATTGAGTTCCTCTTGCATGGCTAGCAACCAATATGAGTCCGCCTCGGCTTTGAGGATGTTTTTGGGTTCAAAATGAGAAATGAAAGCAAAATTACCACATAGGTCATGGAGTTTGGAGCGAGTTGTTACCCCTTTAGATGCATCACCTAAGATGAGCTCCTTGGGATGATTTGTGGCATATCTCCAAGCTTTAGGAAGCGGTTGAGAGCTTTCCTCTTTATCCTCTTGAACGTCACCAATTGGTTCTTGCTTATCATCTTGAGTGGGTGAGTCCTTCAAGGATAGTCTCTCCATGTCTTCACCTAATGGTTCAATCTCTACAACATTCTCAACAAACACATTAGATTCTTCAATTTTAACATGTATGGATTCTTCAATGGTAAGTGAAGATCTATTGAATACTCTATAAGCTTTACTAGTTGTAGAATATCCAACAAAGATTGCTTCATAAGCCTTAGCATCAAATTTGCCCAAGTTATCTTTAGTGTTCAAAACAAAACACTTGCATCCAAAACTTTAAAATATGAAACATTAGGTTTTCTAGAATGATACATTTCAAAAGATGTTTTGGAAGAATTTTTACATAAATAAATGCGATTTGATATATAGCATGCGGTGTTTACGGCCTCGGCCCATAGATATTGAGGGAGGTCATACTCACTTATCATTGTCCTAGCCATCTCTTGAAGTGTTCTATTTTTCCTTTCTAGAACTCCATTTTGTTGTGGAGTTCTAGGACAAGACATTTCATGCTTAATTCCCTTTTCATCACAATAAGTCATGAAGAGTTGGTTAACAAACTCACCACCTCTATCACTCCTTATTTTCAAAATCAGAAAACCTTTTTCTTTTTCAACTCTTTTTCGAAAATTTTAAAACGAGAAAAAGTTTGATCTTTGTGTTCCAAGAAGAAAACCCAAGTGAAACGGGAAAAATCATCAACTAAAACAAATGCAAATCTACTACCATTTAAGCTCTTAGTTTTAGTAGGTCCAAAAAGATCCATATGAATTAATTCTAAAGGCCTAGTTGACATGATATCCTTGATTGGTTTGAAGGAAGACTTGGTTTGTTTCCCAAGTTGGCACGCACTACAAATGCGGTCTTTCTCAAACTTCAAGTAAGGTATACCCTTCACCGATTCCTTTGAATTAATCCTAGAAAGGTGGTCAAAAGATGCATGTCCTAATCTTCTATGCCAAAGCCAAGAATTTTCATCAAAAGCATTTAAGCATTTAGTAGAACATTCCACATTAAGCATGTCAATAATATAAACATTATCATCACGAAAACTGGTGAGAATACAATCATTGGTTTTAACATCAAAAATCTTGCAAGAAGTATCATCAAAAACAACTTTAAGTCCACGATCACAAAATTGACTAATACTAAGCAAATTATGTTTCAAACCATCAACAAGTACAACATTTTCTATAATGGGAGATGCACCAATTTGAATGTTACCTATACCGATGATAGTGCCTTTGGAGTCATCCCCGAAGGTGACGGAGCCACCTTCCTCGTACCTTGATAGGGTTGTAAAGTTATTGATGTCCCACGTCATATGTCTAGAACAACCACTATCAAGGTACCACCGCTCCCTACGTCTTGGAGCCTTGGTGTGTATCTACATCAAATAATTTAGGACTTGATTTTGGTACCCACATTTTCTTAGGTCCTAAAGGGTTAGTTTCATTAACCCAAACAAGATTATTTGATCTATTAACTTGGTCATAACAAAATTTAGCTAAATGTCCATTCTTACCACAATATGTGCATCTATATACTCTACCATATTTAAAAGTATAGTGAGTGTGTGATTTGTGAGCATGAGAGTTGTGAGTATGAAAAGATTTAGCATGAGAAGTGTTATGTGTAGTGTGATCATGTGAATTTTTAGCATGAGAGGTGTGCTTTTTGGAAAACTTTTCTTCAAGTTTCTTAGTGTTAAAAGCACAATCTTTCAAAACTTTTTCAAAATCAACCATTTTAGTCCTTAGAGAGGAAATTTCTTTTTCATCAACAATAGGAGATTTTCCTTTACAAGAAACCTTGTAGGCATTAAACTCATTTTGAATAGAAATAAGATTAGAAGAAATATCATCCTTTTCTTTAGAAACCATAGCAAGTTGATTTTTGAGAAAAGCAACTTCTTTTTGCAATTTAAAACATTCAATCTTCTTATTATCATAAGTTTCGGAAAGTTCAACAAAGGCATGAACAAGAACTTCCTTACTTAATTCATCATCTTCATCATCAAGAGGTTGAGGGGTTATCTTTGGTGTGTTTGCCATGAAACACATATTTGCTATATCCGCCTCTTCCTCGGACTCGCTTTCCGAATCCCAAGTCGCCTTGTACGCTTTCTTTTCTTCCGGTTTCTTTGGCTTGAAGGAGGAGGTCATCTTCTTCTTGAACTCCGGGCAATCCGCCATGATGTGTCCGGGCTTTCGGCAATTGTAGCATATAATTCTCCTCTCCTCTTTGCCTTCAAATTTCCTTCGGAAGTTGAGCTTGTTCCTCCGGTACATTCTCTTCACATTGCGAACAAGTAGTGATAGCTCCTCATCTTCTTCTTCATCTTCTTCATTGTCTTCAAGAGTGGATGAAAACTTGAAGGCTAAGGATTTCTTCTTTAGTGGAACGGCCTCTTCTCTTGCTTTCTTTTCCATCTCATGGGTTTTTAGGTTCCCAATGAGACTAATGAGGTCCATCTCATCCTTGTCGTTCAATTCTTTTAGGGTGGTGGCCTTGATCTCCCATGATGTAGGAAGTACCCGAATCACTTTTCGCACCTTTTGGTCATTGGAGATGTCATCACCTAAAGAAGAAAGAGCATTTGTGATTTTAGTAAATCTAGTAATCATACAATCAATAGATTCTTCTTCAATCATTTTAAAGGATTCATATTGGGACCTTAAGAGATCTATCTTAGCTCTCTTAACTTGTGAAGTCCCCTCGTGTGTGACCAATAAATGTTGCCAAATCTCATAGGCGGATTGGCAATGAATTACTCGTGTAAGGTCATCCTCATTCAAGGCGGTTAAGAGGGAATTTTGGGCCTTGGAGTTAGCCTCATATTTTCTAAAGTTGAAGTCGGTCCATGTGCTCTCATCACTATCGGGTGCAACATAGGGTTTGGTAAATGATTTAGCCACTAAGCTACCTAAGGATTGCAAAAAGATAGTCATCCTAACCTTCCAAATAGGGAACTTGAGTCCATCAAATTTAGGAGGGGTTTTGATGTTATCGGCCATGTTTACTAGTGAATGACAAATGGAATGCAAATATTGATTAGCAAATTTTAAGGATCTCTCTATGGATGTTAAGCCAAAACCTAGAGTCCAAGCTCTGATACCAATTGAAAATCACCTAGAGGGGGGGTGAATAGGTGATAATGCTAATCAATGCACAATTTAAAAAATTATGAAGCAACAATCTCACAAAGCAAGTGAATATAGCAATGAATGTAGAGAGCAAGTAATAAGAGCAATGAAAATAGAGAATGAAATAAGAGCAAGTAAACCAAACGCAAACACCGAGATTTGTTATCGAGGTTCGAGCACCCAGCTCTACTTCCCCGCCTTCCCCAGAAGGATTCCAACCACTTCCACTATCACAAAGATGTCACAAATACACCGGAGTACCCAACTCCACAATCTCAAGTACAAGCAATCTCTGAGTAGTCAAAAGACCACAAACTCTCTCTTGCAAAATTCTCTTCCCTTACAAAGGTCCTTAGAGAATAATGAGTAGGAATGAAGCTCTTGTGTGCAAGGAGAAAAGAAAAAGAAATCAGAGAATTCTTGAAAGCACTTCAGAAAATGAGAGAGAATTTCAGCACAAAAACCAAGAAACCAAGACTTTTTGAATGCCTTAAACTTTTGGAAATTTTTGAGAATTTTTTCTAGTAACCAACCTCTCCCTAAACACCCCTATTTATAGAAGACGGCTAGGGTTAGAAGATAAAACATATTTAAGGCTAATCAGAAAGTATTAGAACCAAAACATGTCACTTAAACATAATTAAGTGAGAAAAGGACAAAAATAAACCAGCTCAGAAAACTAGCCGTTACTGTTCAAACGGCTAGCACGGTCGACCGCTAGTTCAAAGAAAATGGCCGTTGCAGGCTACGGTCGACCGGCCCGGTCGACCGAAACAAACAGAGAGCTCTGCTCTCAGACCGGTCGACCGGGACGGTCGACCGTCCAAAGTCTGCCAAACGTGCACAGATTTGTGCACGTCGGTCGACCGACCCGGTCGACCGACTTCTAGCCAAGTCGACTTGTCAGAAGACTAGTCGACTGGATGAAGTCTGGAATGGACAGAAAAATAGTTTTAAAAATATTTTGAAAAATCTTTTAATACTCCTAAAAATCACCAAAAATAGTTTTATCATTTTGCATTGATATATAAACATGTGGTAAAAAGTTTAGCTCAAATATCAATCAATATGAACTATTTTTGTCTCTTATCATTTTTACCAAAAACCAAAAACTGTATTTTCTAAAACTTGGATTTTGAATGAAAAATACGTTTTGTCCAAAACTCTTCCAAATACAAAAACATGATATTTAAACATTTTGAAGCATAATTCTATATACATGAAACATATGTATATCATAGTTTTTGTCATAAATTCCAATACCAAAATAAGTTTTGATAAAACACAAAATTTAAAACACATGATTATGTATATCAAAGTAAGTTTATAGGTTGAAGATTGTATACAAACTATTTATGTTAGGAAACAAGATGTGCGCAAAAACGTATGTGATAGAGCTTCAAACTTATTCACTATTCTTTAACAAAATTCTAAACTAAAAACAAATCTAATAAATTATCTTGAGCAATCTTGAAGTCTTGAGCCATGCGATGCCTTGCTAGAGCCTTCTCTTTTATGTTCCTTCCTTGATGTGCAAAAAGCCTTCTTTGCTTCATGAACCTAGAAATTCTTGCAATAGCTAAGCAATGGCCTCCAAATATGGTACTAACCTGAAACTTATCTAAACAAACTAATTAGTACCAAATAGCACTTATTTGTTTTGTTATCATCAAAACTCTAAACAAATGGAGAGTGTAACCTTTTGGGCCAACAATATTATCACCTTACCATACTTTTTAGCTAATAAATCCTATGAATAAGTCTCCTTTTTCTTTGTTAAATGTAGGCCCAAGTGCTAAAAGAAAGAAAAGAGAAACAAGCCCAAAAGCCCACCAAATTCTGATTTAATTCAGAATAAATTTGAAATGAAGAAATCAGGGCAAAATCTTGGCATATCAAGAGGCTAAGAAGAATCCTCCCTGAATCGAGCGGTTGAAGCCACACAATCAAAGGCTGTTTCATCAACGTCTGGAGCGGAAACAAGAAAATCAGCAGAAGATACGGGCAAATCACCAAAGCAGAGTTCTCCCCCAACTGGGTGTGGCCAGGTGGCCACACCAGGGCCGTGGAAACACGGCCCAAGCCGCATTTCCGCGGCCAAGTGGAGGTTGTTGGGAGAGCATTTGCTCCCCCAATCTTCCCGGGATCCTATCCTTTAGGTTTTTGCCTATAAATACTGGTTTCAGCAAAGAAAAATGTAGCAAAGACTAGGATTAGAATTTTTATTTATTCTTTAGGGATTTAGGCTCTTTGTTAGATAGTATAGAAGTTGTATTTTTGATTTATAATTTGTTGTTCAGTGTAAACACCAGAGAGAAGAGTGAAATTGAGTGTGTAATTCGTCTTTGAAGTGACAATCAAAGGAGCTTCTATTCGCTTGACCAACTCAACTCGAAGTCGGTATGTTCAAGTTTGTTTTTCATTCTATTGTTTGTTTTCATTTCGTAATGAGTAGCTAATTCGTTTTCTGGGCTCACTAATGGACCTCTTCTATCCCTTCTCTCTTGACTGATTCCATAACAAGCAACATTTTTTGAAGCATAAAGTGTCTTAGTTAAAACTTTGTTCTTGAAAGCACATGAGGATTTCTTTACTTTAAATGTGTACTTTTCAAACACAAATCTCTTTGAACTGTTTTTATTCCATGCTTGCTTCTTCGCTCTTGATGGTTTAATATTCACTTCTTAATGATTTGTAATAAAAGGACTTAAGATTTATATGAGATGATCTTATTTGTTTTACTTGGACATTAAAAGAAGCTAAAAGTTTATGGTTCATAATAAAAGTGATGTAACCCAAATTTCCTTGAGATAAGTACATAGTTGAGTTAAACATTAGTGAGCCCGTATCTTCTCCTCTTATATCTAAAACAAACCAAACAATTTTCAAAGTTTATTTTCACCTTCTCCAAAGTCTTCTCCAAAATTGCATTTTCTCTTTTAATCATTTCTTTCTTTTCATTCTCTTTTCAATTAAAAAATGAACACAATTCTTTGTTTTTAAACGAATCACTGAAAAGCTTCCATCGCATTCCTCCTCGTGGACACGACCCGTTAGCCACAAGCTACACGGTAAATTCTTAAACTCTTTGATTGTTCTTTCTTTTAGCAATCAATTTTTGGCGCCGTTGCCGGGGAGGGAACGGTGCATTTGTTTTCTAACAAGTTTTGTGTTGTGTTTCAGGAACTTGAAGATTAAAGATTTAGCATTCAAGCTTTGCAAGAGAAGACTTGCAAATTCTGTGCCCCTACTCTCGAAAGTAGGAAACAGAATTTCAAGAAATTGCGTTGCAAAATTGAAAAATTCATTGGACTACTAAAAACTTTTTTTTGCAGGACATATTGCTCGCAAAAATTTAAGTTTTTGTATGTTATATTTATGCTATTTCTGCTATCCACCATCCCTGTTTTAAACCAACAGTAAAATACTTGTTGAAAAGTTTAAAAAATTGATTAAACGTTTGCATTTTAGGCACGAGTCTTTTCAATTCATTTACTTTACTGTTGAAGAGTGTTGGAGACAAGGTATGCATGCATAGCATATAGTTTAGGAAACAATCTTGGGTGATATTTGCTTTTGAATGCTACTTTTTTATATCTTGCACACTTTGCACAAATTTATTCTAAGGGCAAAATCCAAGTGAAAATAAGGTGGGAAAGTCATTACCCTTCCTTAGCCCACAAACCATCTCCAAGCACGCACAACCTAAGCCTAAGTAAAATCTGATAGACGTTAGCCCTAGGGACATCTCGAACTCATTAGGAGATTATCCTAAGGGAGAAAGTGTTGGAACTTGACTCCTGCCGAATCAGTGTCTAGGAAAGGGATTAAGGGCCGAAAGCCCGAAGATTGATGGTTACTTAATTAAGGAACGTCTTTGACGGATAACCTCCCACCAATCTTGTCCTGACCTGGCTGATTAGCTTGTGGTCAAAGTCTACATTATACCTCTTGTGGACAATCAACCAGTTAGGAGTTGTCTAGGTCAAGGTTACCTTAGACTAGGATTGGTTGTTTTCTTTTCTTGACTATTGGTGAACTTGTTTGTGATTGTGTTGTGTATGCAAGTGTGGTCAAGAGACCCTAATTCATCTTGGTTAACTAGAAACACATCACCTCCCAAGTTCGAAACAAGACCAGATTCGGTTATGGATCGACCGACATCTTTACAGGATAGGTTTTATCCCATTAGAACATCTCTTCCATCCTGCTTCCAACTTCTATCGGTTGGTGAACACAACTTTGAGCTTAAGCCACAGTTCATCAATACCCTCCCTAAGTTCCATGGCTTAGAGTCCGAAGATGCTTATTTCTTCATAAGAGAATTTGAGGAAGTATGCTTAATGATGAAAATCCCATACCTTGCAGATGATGCTATTAGGTTGAGATTGAAAAACACTAGGAGGGGGGGGGGTGAATAGGTGTAAGTGCTAATCTAAGAACTAAACGCGCTAAATGCGGAAGCTAATGCAAATTATTGCAATACACTTAATACAACACAAAAGTGTAGCCGAATTCCCCGTGAAGGGCTCTGGACTAACTCCTCTTGATTCCCCTTGAATGGGTTGAGGTGCTATGTGAAGCTCTTGTGGTTAAGTATAAGTGAGGCACATACAAACAACCAAGCATATACAAGATATAGCAATATGAATTATGCAAGGCACAACAAGCAATATATGATATGAATGAAGTATGATGCTTTGCACAAATAAATGAGGGAGAGTTAGAGAGACAAGTGGATCAAACGCTAACAACATGATATGTTTCGAGGTTCGAGCACCTTGCTCTACATCCCCGCCTACACCACCATGTAGGATTTCCAATCCACTATCTCCCACCGAGGGAACCTTTACCGAAGAGGATTTGTTACAACTCTAGGAGTACCAAACTCCTCTCTCAAACAACCACCTCACAACCGAGGGGTAGGCCCGTAGCCAATACAACAACCAATCACCTCTACCGAAGAGGGATATACAAACCAACTCTACCTCTCACTAGAGGGAGCAAACCAATCACCCGATCACCTCTACCGAAGAGGGATACAACAAGAATAAGGGTGTTTACAACAAGTGGTTCCAAAAATCACAAACTCAATCTCTCTTTCTTTTCTCTTTTTCCACAAAACAAAGATCCTAAATAGATTAGGATAGAAGATAGCTCAAGTGTGGAAACAAGGTGTTTTTAGAAACAAGCAACAAATAAAAACTATTAGGGAAATCTCTTGTAAATGATAGAAAATGAAAATCAATACAATCTCCCAAAACCCTAGTTTTCTTTGATTTTCCAAAAACCCAAAACAATAAAGATGAGAAGTTTAAAGCCCAAAAACTCTTTTCAAAACTTGTTTTAAACTCAGGAAAACTGAAAAATTTTCTCTTGTAAAAACCTTGGCCAAAATCCCAAAGAATTGGGGTTTATATAGGCCCATCAGAAAACTAGCCGTTAAGCTGATGTGCAGCCTGACAGGCTGACGGTCGACCGGCCCGGTCGACTGCCAACGGTCAGAATTGTGACCGTTGGGCAACCACGGTCGACCGGCCCGGTCGACCCAAACAAACAGAGAGCACTGCTCTCAGACCGGTCGACCGTCCGGGTCGACCGTCCCAGTGCTGCCAAACGTGCACAGATCTGTGCACGTCGGTCGACTAGCCCGGTCGACCGACTTCAGCCAAGTCGACTAGGTCAGTTGACATAGTCGACTGATTGAAGCCTGGAACAGAAATCTGGGTCAGAAAAACAGTTTAAAAATATTTTGAAAAATCTTTTAAGTCTTCTAAACATCACCAAAAATAGTTTTATCATTTTGCATTGATATATAAACATGTGATAAAAAGTTTAGCTCAAATATCAATCAATATGAACTATTTTTTTTTATCATTTTTACCAAAAACAAAACTTGTATTTTTATCAAACTTGATTTTTCCAATAGGAAATCTGATTTTCCTAAAAACTCATGAATAGACATATCAAAATAAGTTGTTTAAGATATGAAGCATGTATATATATTGAACACATCTAATATACATAAAAACTATTTAAACTTGTTTTGATCAAACTATTCATGAAAACTAAAAAACAAAACATGAAACGTGTGTGTTTGTGCACTTGAGCATATCAACTATACTAAGCTTTACAAATTGGATCTAAACACACTATCTAAACTATGGATACCTAAGTCTTCTTGATGATCTTCATCTTCAAGTTGACTTGCTCCAAAACTCCATCCATGGGCTAGGCAATGTGTGATCTTGAAGCTTTGGCCCTGGAATCACCATGAAAAGCTTCTAAACTCCTTGTTGAAGCTAATCATCAACTAATATCTTGGTTAATGAATCTAAAACTTAAACACCACAAGATTATTAGTAAACATAACTACATGAGTTAATCATCATCAAAACTAGGGTGGAAGGCCTTTGGGCCAACAATCTCCCCCTTTTTGATGATGACAAAACTCATGGAGTTATATATGCATGGATTAAGGTTAAGCTTCAAAGAAGCTCCCCCTTAACTCATGCATAAACAAATAAACAAAAGATATGTAATGAATGTACATAAACATGTATGCATCAACATGCATAAAACACATAAACATGTTCTAGAAGCTCTAGATACCAATTAAATTAATAAAACATTAACAAAAATACTAGATGCTCTAGATACCAATAAAACTTAATATATGCAAAAATATAAGTATGCATATATAAACCAAAATCTTCTCCCCCTTTTTGTCAATCATCAACAAAGGGGTAAACAATCAAAACAAAAAGATGAGGGGTAAAAATCTTTCTCCCCTTTTTGTCAATCAAAACAATAAAAACAATGTTCTCCCCCTTTTTGTCTAAAAACAAAAACAAAGTCAATAAGGGGTGACTATAAACAACATGATATCAATAGAAAAATATGTCAATGAAGCATCTTGATATCAATTGAAATTAAACAAAGATCAATAAATGTTATATGCTATATACATTCATGAAGAGGAAGACGCTAAGTTAGCTTCCCTACACATATGCATTACATGAAGGAGGGATGTTAAGCCCTAATTCACATAACACACATTATGTAATGCATAAGAGGAGATGTGAAGCTCCCCCTACACACGTGTACCACATAAAGAAGAGATGTTAAGTTCTTCAATACACGATACACTCATCATGAATCTATATGTAGAAGAGATGTTAAGCTCTCCTTGCATATAGTCAATATAGATCAAAACTTTTGTATTTTTCGTTTAAACAAAATTTTTAGATACCAATTTAAAACACAAGACATCTTGATATCAAAAGATAGTAATTTTCTTTTTAAGCCATATAAACAATTGAAATGACTATTTTCTATCATAAAGCAAGGGAGTGAAAATACAAATACCAATTGAAATATGAAAATCGAATTTTCTCCCCCTTTATGAAATACCAACAAAAACTATGCGTAGGCTTGTAATAAGATACCAATTGAAAACTAAATCAATTGAAATAAAGTTGAAGCTCAAGCTCTAGCATAAACAAAATTTGTGCTTAAGATATAGAAATATAATAGCACAAATAAAATAAGTATATGTGTATGAAATAGGATGAGTACCAATCACTAATAGATGATACCAATTGAAAATATACATACACAATAAACATATGAGTATCAAAAAGATCAAAATGATACCAATTGAAAGAGTTCAATGATACCAATTGACATAACAATAAGTTCAAGTGTATACATCATATTACAATACCTCCCAATCATGGTTCAAGTTTTAAATGATTTTCAATATAAGGCATACATGAACATGATCTCCCATCCATCCTCCCATAAAGGGTAGGGGTTTTCAAAAATAGATTTGAAAAATAAGCTTGTTTGAAAAACTCTACCAAAGTGAAGAATACGAACTAGTTAAAATGGAAATTTTTGTTAACTAGTATGAAATCCTTCAAGCAAGGAATAAAACAAAATAGTTTTCATGAAATAAGAAATCCACATGAAAATCAACACTCTAATCCAATTAAGCATAATTTTGACTCATGAAAACAAAACATGAGCAAGCAATAAAAGTGAGTGTACAAATACAGTGTGAATATCATAATCATGAAAATTTTTATTAAGCTCAATTATTCCTTTAAACATGAAAACATGAAAATATGAAAATCATCTAAACTATTTAATCTTCAAGGCATATGTATGTCTAATACAAACTAAAGTATACATACATATCCAAAACATAAAGAGTCCACAATTTATATATGCATGAAGGCACGTGGCTCAAAAGGATAAACATGTATATCTAATAGTTTGGACAAGATAGACATATACATGAAGTTAAACAATTAAACACAAAATCAAGAAAAACTAAATCTTCCTCCAAAATAAATTTCATTTCAAGGTATATGTATGAATTGTCAACACAATAAGTATACATACATATCCCTAAACATAATTTGAGTCCATATATAGATTTGCATGAAGGGCAAAGACTCAAGGGGTATACATGTATATCTTAAAGTTTGGCAATACAAACATATACATGAAGTGAAAACTCATAAAACAAATCCAAAAATGGAATACAAGTTTGAAATGTATGAATCATCAAAACTAGACTATACTAGCACATTTAATGGGAACAAATAAGCAATCAAGCCCAATATATATAGATTTATTTGTGGCCCACTATATGTACAAGTATAAATCCTAGTCTTAATGAAAACTAACATCTAAACAAGTAATCTTAACATGAAGCATCAAAACACAATATAAAAATCATCATGATAAAACTAAAACATGATTACTATGTAAATTCACATGTATTAGATTCATGATGTACATTATAGCTTAAACAAAAGTGAGAACACTAAGAATGGGTTCATATAAGCATGTGTGTCTCAAATACTATACATGTATGTCAAGGATCTAATAAACATGGTATTTACATACTAATCCATAGACATCAAAAACATGCTATAAACAATGAAATGGAAAGCATGTAAACAATAAATGGGAGTAAAGGATTGTTACCAAAACCGAAGAAGTAACTCTCCTTGTCTCCAAAACATGGTGGTCCTCTCCACCAAATCTTCCCTTGAAAGTGATGCATCCAATTGATTTCCTTTAAGTACGGAACGCATCCACTCCAAGGTGTCATCACTCTCACCTCATATGAGAGCCCATACCTACATTAAACAAAGGAGGGGTGGTCTTTGTGTTGGCCCAAAAGGTTACACTCTCCATTTATTGAGTTTTGATGATGACAAAACAAATTAGTGCTATTTGGTACTAATGAGTTTGTTTAAGATAAGTTTCAGGTTAGTACCATTTTTGGAGGCCATTACTTAGCTATTGCAACAACTTCTAGGTTTCATGAAGCAAAGAAGGCATATTGCATATCAAGGAAGGAACATAGAAGAAGGGGCTCTAGCAAGGCATAGCATGGCTCAAGACTTGAAGATTGCTCAACAAGATTTGTTTTTATTTTTATAGGTTTAGAATTTTGTTAAAGAATGATGGATAGGTTTGAAGCTCAATCACACACATTTTTGCGCACATATTGTTTCTAAGATGATTTTCTATAAAATGTACAAAAATATTTTGATACAAAATCCTCTGCCTACAAATCAATTTTTATGTTTTATACTTATTACTATTTAAAGATATTTTTCATAAAAATTAAAGTCTTTTCAAAATTGTGTTTTAAACCTGACTTTTGACCTTAGCCGGTCGACCGCACCAGTCGACCGTGCCTATGTCAGTCGTCCGGTCGACCGGACTAGTCGACCGAGGTTCTGGCAGATGCACGTATCAGTGTGCATGTCTGCCGGTCGACCGGGCGGTCGACCTGACTGCAATGGCTTTGCTCTCGGGTTTGTTGGGTCGACCGGGCGGTCGACCGGTTGCCTGTAACGGCTCTATTTTTGTATAGGCGGTCGACCGGACTAGCCGTTGAACAGTAAACGGCTATTTTCTGGGCTGTTTTAAATTTTTTCTTTTTGGGTTTAAAATTGGTTTAAGGGATATATTTCAAACCTAATACTCTCTGATTAATTCTAATTATGTTTTATCCCTTAACCCTAGCCCTCTCCTATAAATAGGGGTGTTTGGGGAGAGATTGTTTACAACATTTTATTACAAGAAAAATTTAAAAGTTTAAGGCATTCAAAAGAGATTTGTTTCTTGGTTTTTGTGCTGAAATTCTCTCTCATTTTCTGAAGTGGTTTTTGAAATACTCTCTGATTTAATTTTCTTTCTTCACTTACAATAAGAGCTTCATTCCTACTCATTGTTCTCTAAGGACCTTTTGTAAGGGAAAAGACATTTGAAAGAGAGAGTTTGTGGTCTTTTGACTACTCAGAAATTGCATGTAATTGAGATTGTGGAGTTGGGTACTCCGGTGTAATTGTGATTTCTTTGTGATAGTGGAAGTAGCTAGAATCCTTCTGGGGAAGGCGGGGAGTAGAGCTGGGTGCTCGAACCTCGATAACATATCCTTGTGTTTGCGCTTGGTTTATATTCTTGCACTCCTTTACATTACTTTACTTGCACTTATTACTTGCTTATCATCATCATTGCTATATTTACTTACTTTCATTCATCTTGTGAATCTTGTTGGGTGATTGTTACATCTTAATTTTTAATTTGTCCATTGATTAGCATTATCACCTATTCACCCCCCCTCTAGGTGATTTTCAGTTGGTATCAGAGCTTGAACTCTAGGTTTTGGCTTAACATCCATAGAGAGATCCTTAAAATTTGCTAATCAACATTTTCATTCATACATTCATACACTAGTAAACATGGCCGATAACATTAAAACCCCTCCTAAATTTGATGGACTTAATTTCCCTATTTGGAAGGTTAGGATGACTATATTTTTGCAATCTTTGGGTAGCTTAGTGGCCAAGTCCTTGACCAAACCCTATGTAGCACCCGATGGTGATGAGAGCACTTGGACCGACTTCAACTTTAGAGAATATGAGGCTAACTCCAAGGCCCAAACTCCCTATTAACCGCCTTGAATGAGGATGACCTTACACGAGTAATTCATTGCCAATCCGCCTATGAGATTTGGCAACATTTATTGGTCACACACGAAGGGACTTCACAAGTCAAGAGAGCTAAGATAGATCTCTTGAGGTCCCAATATGAGTCATTCAAAATGATTGATGATGAGTCTATTGATAGTATGATTACAAGATTTACTAAAATCACTAATGGTCTTTCTTCCTTAGGTGACGACATCTCCAACGATCAAAGGTGCGGAAAGTGATTTGGGCTCTTCCGTCTTCATGGGAGATAAAGGCCACCACCTTAAAAGAATTGAACGACAAGGACGAGATGGACCTCATTAGTCTCATTGGGAACCTAAAGACCCATGAGATGGAGAAGAAGGCAAGAGAAGAGGCCACTACTTCAAAGAAGAAATCCATAGCCTTCAAGACTTCATCCACCAATGATGACGATGAAGAAGATGAAGAAGAAGATGAGGAGCTAACTCTACTTGTGCGGAACGTCAAGAGGTTGTACCGGAAGAACAAGCTCAACTTCCGGAGAAAATTTGAAGGCAAAGAGGAGAGAAGGATCATTTGCTACAATTGCCGCAAACCCGGACATATCATGACGGATTGCCCAGAGTTCAAGAAGAAGATGACTTCCTCCTTCAAGCCAAAGAAGCCGGAGGAAAAGAAAGCATACAAGGCAATGTGGGATTCGGAAAGCGAGTCCGAAGAAGAGGTGGATACGGCGAACATGTGTTTCATGGCAAACACTCCCAAGGTAACCCCTCAATCTCATGATGATGAAGATGATGAACTAAGTAAGGAAGTTCTTGTACATGCCTTTGTTGAACTTTCTGAAACTTATGACAATAAAAAGATTGAATGTTTTAAATTACAAAAAGAAGTTGCTTTTCTTAAAAATCAACTTGCTATAGTTTCTAAAGAAAAAGATGATCTTTCTTCTAATCTCATTTCTATTCAAGAAGAATTTAGTGCCTACAAGATTTCTTGTAAGGCAAAATCTCCTATGATTGATAAAAATGAAATTTCTTCTTTTAAATCTAAAATAAATGATTTTGAAAAAGTTTTAAATGATTGTGCTTTTAACACAAAGACACTTGAGAACATGTTTTCTAAAAAGCACACCTCACATGTTAAGTCTACTCATGCTCACACTACACATGCTAAATCTTTTCATGCTCACAACTCTCATGCTCACAAATCACACACTCATTATACTTTCAAATATGGTAGAGTATATAGATGCATATATTGTGGTAAGAATGGACATTTAGCTAAATTTTATTATGACCAAGTTAATAGATCAAATAATCTTGTTTGGGTTAATGAAACAAACCCCCTAGGACCCAAGAAAATGTGGGTACCAAAATCAAGTCCTAAATTATTTGATGTAGGTACACACCAAGGCTCCAAGACGTAGGGAGCGGTGGTACCTTGATAGTGGTTGTTCAAGACATATGACGTGGGATATCACAACTTTACAACCCTATCAAGGTACATGGAAGGTGGCTCCGTCACCTTCGGGGATGACTCCAAAGGAACTATCATCGGTATAGTTAACATTCAAATTGGTTCATCTCCTATTATAGAGAATGTTGTTTTAGTAGATGGTTTGAAACATAATTTGCTTAGCATTAGTCAACTTTGTGACCGTGGACTTAAAGTTATTTTTGATGATTCTTCTTGCAAGATTTTTGATGTTAAATCTGATGTTTGTATTCTTACCGGTTTTCGTGACAATAATGTTTATATCATTGACATGCTTAATTTAGATTGTTCTACTAAATGCTTGAATGCTTTTGATGAAAATTCTTGGCTTTGGCATAGAAGATTAGGACATGCATCTTTTGACCATCTTGCTAGAATTAATTCTAAGGATTTAGTAAAGGGTATACCTTGCTTGAAGTTTGAGAAAGACCGCATTTGTGGTGCGTGCTAACTTGGGAAACAAACCAAGTCTTCCTTCAAACCAATTAAGGATATCATGACTACTAGGCCCTTAGAACTAATTCATATGGATCATTTTGGACCAACACAAACTAAAAGTTTAAATGGTAGTAGATTTGCATTTGTTTTAGTTGATGATTTTTTCCGTTTCACTTGGGTTTTCTTTTTGCAAAGTAAAGATCAAACATTTTCTCATTTCAAAATTTTTCGAAAAAGGGTTGAAAAAGAAAAGGGTTTTTCGATTTTGAGAATAATGAGTGATAGAGGTGGTGAGTTTGTTAACCAACTCTTCATGACTTATTGTGATAAAAAGGGAATCAAGCATGAAATGTCTTGTCCTAGGACTCCACAACAAAATGGAGTAGTAGAAAGGAAAAATAGAACACTTCAAGAGATGGCTAGGACAATGATAAGTGAATATGACCTCCCTCAATATTTATGGGCCGAGGCCGTAAACACCGCATGCTATATTTCAAATCGTATTTATGTATGTAAGAATTCTTCCAAAACATCTTTTGAAATGTATCATTTTAGAAAACCTAATGTTGCATATTTTAAAGTTTTTGGATGCAAGTGTTTTGTTTTAAATACTAAGGAGAATTTGGGTAAATTTGATGCTAAGGCTTATGAAGCTATCTTTGTTGGATATTCTTCTACTAGCAAAGCATATAGAGTATTTAATAGATCTTCACTTACTATTGAAGAAACCATGCATGTTAAGTTTGAAGAATCTAATGTGGTTGTTGAGAATGTTGTAGAGATTGAACCATTAGGTGAAGACATGGAGAGACTATCCTTGAAGGACTCACCCGTTCAAGAAGAAAAGTAAGAATCAATTGGTGATGTTCAAGAGGATAAAGAGGAAAGCTCTCAACCGCTTCCTAAAGCTTGGAGATACGCTACAAATCATCCTAAGGAGCTCATCTTGGGTGATGCATCTAAAGGAGTCACAACACGCTCCAAACTCCATGACCTATGTGGTAACTTTGCTTTCATTTCTCATTTTGAACCCAAAGGCATTCTCGAAGCCGAGACGGACCCATATTGGTTGCTTTCCATGCAAGAGGAACTCAATCAATTTGAACGCAACCAAGTTTGGCACCATGTTCCTAAGCCCCACGATAGACCAATAATTGGTACTAAGTGAGAAACAAGATGGATGAGTCCGAAATGTCATTAGGAATAAAGCTAGGTTAGTGGCCCAAGGTTACACTCAAGTTGAAGGAATTGACTTTGAGGAGACCTTTGCACCCGTAGCACGGCTTGAAGCCATACGGATGACACTAGCTTTTGCATCTTTCAAAAATTTTAAACTTTTTCAAATGGATGTGAAAAGTGCATTTTTGAATGGTTTTATTAATGAAGAAGTTTATGTTTCTCAACCTCCCAGTTTTGTTGATCATGTTCATCCCGATTTTGTTTTTAAACTTAATAAAGCTTTATATGGATTGAAACAAGCTCCTAGAGCTTGGTATTAAAGGCTTTCTAGTTTTCTAATTTCAAATGACTTTGTTAAAGGCAAAGTAGACACAACTCTATTTACTAAGCATGTTGATAATGATATATTAATTGTGCAAATTTATGTAGATGATATAATTTTGGTTCTACTAATGAGCTTTTATGCAAGGATTTTGAAAAGGTCATGCAACTTGAATTTGAAATGTCTTCAATGGGTGAGCTCAATTTCTTCCTTGGACTCCAAATCAAGCAATTGCAAAACGGGACGTTCATAAGTCAAGCCAAGTACGCAAAGGAACTCGTAACGAAGTTTGGACTTGAAGGCTCAAAGACTTGCAACACTCCCATGGCAACTACAACCAAGCTTGATAAAGATGACTAAGGTAAAAATGTTGATATTAAATTATATAGAAGCATGATAGGAAGTCTTTTATATTTAACGGCAAGAAGGCCGGATATCATGTTTAGTGTGTGTCTTTGTGCTAGATTTCAATCGTGTCCTAAAGAGTCCCATCTTATTGCGGTAAAACGCATTATTCGTTATATTAAGGGCACTATTGGGATGGGTCTATGGTATCTGAAAACCGGAGATTTCTCAATGACGAGTTATTCAGATGCCGACTTTGCGGGTTGTAGAGTAGATAGAAAGAGTACTAGTGGGACATGTCAATTTCTTGGTAATTGTCTTGTTTCATGGTCCTCTAGGAAACAAAATTTCATAGCTCTCTCAACCGCCGAGGCGGAGTATGTTGCCGCGGGGCTTGTTGTGCACAAGTCCTTTGGATGAAACATACTCTCCTTGATTTTGATTTGCATTTTGATCATATAAAAATATTTTGTGATAATACTAGTACTATACACATGACTAAGAATGCAAATCAACATAGTAAGACCAAGCACATTGAGATTAGATATCACTTTCTTAGAGATCATTTTGAGAAAGGAGATATAGATATTGATTATGTTTCTACGGATTTGCAACTAGCCGATATTTTCACTAAACCTCTTGATTTTGCTAGATTTTCGTTTATTTGTGGAGAACTTAATGTTTGTATTATTGATTAAACATGTGATTCCTAACCCTTTTTGATGTATGACAAAAAGGGGGAGAATAAGTTAGTGCATGATAAAAATAAATTTATATGGTCTTGGTTCTATATGAGTTTATATATGTTTTTTGTTGTCTTATATATGTTTTTGTTGTCTTGTTTTGTTTTCATGAGTTTTGAGAATTCTTGAGTTTTGTTAGTATCAAGATAATAACATGTGTTTTCCATTATTGTTTCAATTGGTTTAAATTGGTATCAAGAGCATATATGTTTTTTATTTTTTTTTAAATGAGTTCTTGTGTTTTTGAGTTTAAATGTTTTCTTTATATAGCATAATTTGAGGGGAGTTTTCTCCTCCCCTATATTTTTATCTTGTAGCCTATTTGTTTTGTCATCATCAAAAAGGGGGAGATTGTTGGCCCAAAAGGTTACACTCTCAATTTATTGAGTTTTGATGATGACAAACCAAATTAGTGCTATTTGGTACTAATGAGTTTGTTTAAGATAAGTTTCAGGTTAGTACCATTTTTGGAGGCCATTGCTTAGCTATTGCAACAACTTCTAGGTTTCATGAAGCAAAGAAGGCATATTGCATACCAAGGAAGGAACATAGAAGAAGGGACTCTAGCAAGGCATAGCATGGCTCAAGACTTGAAGATTGCTCAACAAGATTTGTTTTTACTTTTATAGGTTTAGAATTTTGTTAAAGAATGATGGGTAGGTTTGAAGCTCAATCACACACGTTTTTGCGCACATATTGTTTCTAAGATGATTTTCTATAAAATATACAAAAATATTTTGATACAAAATCCTCTGCCTACAAATCAATTTTTATGTTTTATACTTATTACTATTTAAAGATATTTTTCATAAAAATCAAAGTCTTTTCAAAATTGTGTTTTAACCTGACTTTTGACCTGAGCCGGTCGACCGCACCTGTCGACCGTGCCTATGTCAGTCGTTCGGTCGACCGGACTAGTCGACCGAGGTTCTGGCAGATGCACGTATCAGTGTGCATGTCTGCCGGTCGACCGGGCGGTCGACCTGACTGCAATGGCTTTGCTCTCGGGTTTGTTGGGTCGACCGGGCGGTCGACCGGTTGACTGTAACGGCTCTATTTTTATATAGGCGGTCGACCGACCGGTCGACCGGACTAGCCGTTGAACAGTAAACGGCTATTTTCTGGGCTGTTTTAAATTTTGTCTTTTTGTGTTTAAAATTGGTTTAAGGGATATATTTCAAACCTAATACTCTCTGATTAATTCTAATTATGTTTTATCCCTTAACCCTAGCCCTCTCCTATAAATAGGGGTGTTTGGGGAGAGATTGTTTACAACATTTTATTACAAGAAAAATTCAAAAGTTTAAGGCATTCAAAAGAGATTTGTTTCTTGGTTTTTGTGCTGAAATTCTCTCTCATTTTCTGAAGTGGTTTTTGAAATACTCTCTGATTTAATTTTCTTTCTTCACTTACAACAAGAGCTTCATTCCTACTCATTGTTCTCTAAGGACCTTTTGTAAGGGAAGAGACATTTGAAAGAGAGAGTTTGTGGTCTTTTGACTACTCAGAAATTGCTTGTAATTGAGATTGTGGAGTTGGGTACTCCGGTGTAATTGTGATTTCTTTGTGATAGTGGAAGTAGCTAGAATCCTTCTGGGGAAGGCGGGGAGTAGAGCTGGGTGCTCGAACCTCGATAACATATCCTTGTGTTTGCGCTTGGTTTACATTCTTGCACTCCTTTACATTACTTTACTTGCACTTATTACTTGCTTATCATCATCATTGCTATATTTACTTACTTTCATTCATCTTGTGAATCTTGTTGGGTGATTGTTACATCTTAATTTTTAATTTGTCCATTGATTAGCATTATCACCTATTCACCCCCCCTCTAGGTGATTTTCACTTTGGTACCCATATCTTATTGGGTTCATGGGGGTTAGTACCTTCTCTAACCCAAACAAACTTATTTGCTAAATTAGAAACATGTATCCTATCAAAACAAAATTTAGTAAGGTGGCCCTTACGTCCACAATGTGTACAAGTGTACACATGAGTATACATAGTGTGATGGTGTCCGTGAGGAGCATGTGTATGCCGTGGAGGGTGTGCATGCATAAAGGATGGAACTTGTTTCTTTCGAACCAAGGTTTCCAAACGTGAGTGGTTCATGGCACATTGGCTCATAGTGGAGCCCAAACAATCAACCTTCTTCTTAAGCAAACAAATATCATCATTAATCTTAGAAGAAGAAGTGTGGCATGCAATAGGTGAAGTGTGTGATATTACCCTAGCATGGCAAACATGTGCATCAATCTTATTTTGCAAAATATCATTTTTCTTTAAACAAATATTTAAATCATTTGAAATAGAAATAATTTTGTTTTTCAAAGCAACATTCTCTTTTAAAACAAAATCAATTTTTGAAGACAAAACATCATTATTTTTCATAAGAGTTTCACAATCATTTTTAGATTTTAAAACTTTATTTTCTTTTAGGGCAAGATCAAGTTGAGATTTTAATGAATCCTTCTCATTAGCAAACTCCTCTTTCTCTTGCAAAACAATATCAAGTCTAGCAATCAAATTTTTATTTTCATTGTTAATGCCTAGACTTTTCTTTTCAAAATGTTATATTTTTCAATCAATTTTTCACAAACAATTGATAGTTCTTCATTTAAAGCATGGGGATCTACAATATCATCACATGAAGAACTAGCATCAAAACTATCTAGTTGAGATTCCGATTGTACCTCAAGGGAGTCATTCCCTTGGACCGTATAGCATTGTTGTGGCTCGGATTCTCCACTAGACTCCTCCGGTTGATTTGGCACTTGAAGCTCGGAGGTAGTGGTGGTTGTTAACATATTCCATACTGCAAATGCGGAATCAAAATTAGAAGCAAGCATAAGATATTCTTTATTTAATGTGCTTCTAATGGCCTCAAAGGCTTGTGCATTGGCCCCTATATGATTGCGATCTCCAAGATAGCATTTCTTGGTGGCCGCAAGAAAGACAAGCAAACCTAGGGTCTTTAGGTATATGGACATCCTATACTTCCAAACAACAATGTTGGAAGGGTCAAAACTAGGTGGGGTCATGAAGTCCATGGCAAACTATATGAGTGTGCAAACAAGCAAATGCAAACAATAGACTAGCAATCAAATGGATCTCACTCCTAGGATGTTAAGCCTAATATCAGGAGCACTAGCTCTGATACCAATTGAAAAACACCTAGAGGGGGGGTGAATAGGTGTAAGTGCTAATCTAAGAACTAAATGCGCTAAATGCGGAGCTAAGGCAAATTATTGCAACACACTTAATACAACACACAAGTGTAGCCGAATTCCCCGTGAAGGGCTCTGGACTAACTCCTCTTGATTCCCCTTGAATGGGTTGAGGTGCTATGTGAAGCTCTTGTGGTTAAGTATAAGTGAGGCACACACAAACAACCAAGCATATACAAGATATAACAATATGAATTATGCAAGGCATAACAAGCAATATATGATATGAATGAAGTATGATGCTTTGCACAAATAAATGAGAGAGAGAGTTAAAGAGACAAGTGGATCAAACACTAACAACAAGATATGTTTCGAGGTTGAGCACCTTGCTCTACATCCCCGCCTACACCACCGTGTAGGATTTCCAATCCACTATCTCCCACCGTGGGAACCTCTACCGAAGAGGATTTGTTACAACTCTAGGAGTACCAAACTCCTCTCTCAAACAACCACCTCACAACCGAGGGGTAGGCCCGTAGCCAATACAACAACCAATCACCTCTACCGAAGAGGGATATACAAACCAACTCCACCTCTCACTAGAGGGAGCAAACCAATCACCCGATCACCTCTACCGAAGAGGGATACAACAAGAATAAGTGTTGGCCCAAGGTTACAATCACCCATGTTTAGTGTGTTTTAATGATTACAAAACATATTAGTTATTTGTACTAATATTGCTTATTGTTTAAGTGTGTTTCAGGGTTCTAACTCTACTAAAAGGTTTACACCCTAAAAGAAAGTGTTTTGGATTCAAGTCAACTCAAAGTGGGCTCAAGACTCAAGTGTTGAAGACCTTGATGGTGAAAAGCCCCCTTGAAGAGCTTGTAGTACTTAGAACCAATGTAAGAATTAGAATGTTAAAGTTTGAGTGTTGGATATTGGCTCTAGGATACACACACACAATTTGGTTTTGTTAAAATATGTGTTTTGTATTTAAGTTTTCGTGTTTTAAATTAGGTTTCATGCCTTAAAAATATATTTACATGACTCTATATTTTACAAAAATAAATACCATGTTTAGATCTTGTTTATATACCCCTACTAGCATATTACTTAAGTTTCCTTAAAGTCAAAAATTATTTTGCAAAAATTTTCAAGTCAAAAAAAAATACACTGTTTTCCTGTTTCAGGCTGACCGGCCGACCGGCCCGGTCGACCGGCCACTGTGCCTGGGCGTGCACGTCTGTGCACGTCCTACGGTCGACCGGGCGGTCGACCGTCTAAGAGCAGGAGTGCTCTCGGGTTTTCTGGGTCGACCGTCCGATCGACCGCTAGAGGAAGACTGAGAGCAGGATTGTTCTCGGGTTTTCTGAGTCGACCGGCCGGTCGACCGCCAGAAGACCCGAGCCAACGGCTCTTTGACCAGCTGAGCTGGCGGTCGACCGGCCCGATCGACCGCCAAGCTTGCTGCTGCCCAACGGCTCTTTCCTCTTTTGTGCAATTCTGAAATCTGTTTTTTGATCTGTTTTTTGGCAGACTTTTGCGGGGTTTTTCAGTTCTTTTTCAGAGCAAATAAGCTCTAAATAAATTGTTTTAAACCTATTTTTCTCCCTATAAATAGAGGAGAAGACTCTCTTGCAATAGACCAAGAAAAATCCTCTAGTTTTCAAAGTTTTCAAAAGAGAAAAGAAAAGTGTTTAAGCTCTCCATTTCTAATTCTTTCTTGAGCTATTTTTCAGTTGTGTTCCCTTGCAAAATCATCTCTACAACTGAGTTTTTCTCATTACACTTCATAGAACCAAAAATTCCTTACTTATTCTATAGTGAAGTTGTAAAAAGAGTGAGAGTGTTGTAAAAGAGTTTGGTGATCTTGTTGTGATCACTCTAGTTCTTGTTCCTCTTCTTGTTCTTGTGGAGACACCTCTTCGGTAGAGGTTATTGTACTTGGTGGAGCTCGGTGCTCGGGTCTTCGGTAGGCCATTGTAATCGTCCTCGGTGGATAGTGGAAACCCTTCACGGAGGTGAAGGCGGGGAGTAGAGCGGTGGCTCGAACCTCGAAACAAACATCTTGTGTTTGCGATTGCCTTGTGTCCATTCTTGCTTTAAATTTCTATTGCACTATATTGCTTTTTATTACTTGCTTGTGATCTTGTTTCTTACTTTATGCTATTATTTCAAGCTTGTGATACTTGTGATATATTGTGTGCATCTCACTATTCATCCATCATACTTTGCCTTGATCGATCATATCTCATACAACAAGGTTGCATTGCGCACCTCTAACCCATTCAAGGGGAATTGGGAGGAAGGAGTTCAGAACCTCTCACGGGGTATTCGGCTCTTAGTCTTGTTTTGAGAGATCGTTGCATCATTCATCATACTTAGTTTTTAAAAAGTTTGTTAGATTAGCAATAACACCTATTCACCCCCCTAGGTGTTTTTCAATTGGTATCAGAGCTTGGTTACTGGGCTCTTGGCTTAACAACCCTAGAAAGATCCTAATATTGCTAATCATTTCATTCATTCTCACTTAGTAAAGATGGCCGATGGTATTAAGACACCCCCTAAGTTTGATGGACTTAACTTTCCCATATGGAAGGTTAAGATGACCGTTTTCTTGCAATCTCTAGGTAGTCGAGTTGCCAAGGCCGTGACCAAACCCTTTAGTGCACCCCCCGGTGATGAATCCACTTGGTCCGAAATAGAGACCAAAGAATTTTATGCCAATGCTAGGGCTCACTATGCACTACTTCAAGCCCTTAATGATGATGACATAGCTAGAGTTATTCATTGCAAGTCCGCATATGAAATTTGGACACATTTGCTAGTTACACATGAAGGGACCTCACAAGTGAAGAGGGCTAAGATTGACCTTCTTCGGTCCCAATATGAGAATTTTTGCATGCAAGAAAATGAAACCATAGATGATATGGTTACAAGATTTACAAAGATCACTAATGGACTTTCTTCTCTAGGTGATACTATCGACAACGATCAAAGAGTAAGAAAGATCATCCGGGCTCTTCCTCCTACATGGGAAGTAAAAGCAACAACCTTGAAGGAACTCAATGACAAGGAGGAGATGGAGCTAATTGGTCTCATTGGGAACCTCAAAACCCATGAGATGGAGAGGAAAGTGAGGGAAGACATGGCTCCTTCCAAGAAGAAGACTATAGCCTTCAAAAGTCAATCCACACACTCCGACGAAGACGATGAAGAAGAAGATGACGAAGAGCTCTCACTTCTTGTGAAGAACGTCCGGAGGATGTACAACAAGGCTAAATTTCAAGGAAGGAAGAGATGGCAAGGAGGCAAAGAAGAAAGAAAGATCATTTGCTTTAATTGCCAAAGACCGGGACACATAGTGGCGGAGTGTCCGGATAAAATGAAGCCCTCCACCTCAAAGAAGCCTCACAAGAAGAAGGCAATGAAAGCTACATGGGATTCCGAGAGCGAATCCGAGGAGGAGATTGATACCGCCAACATGTGCTTCATGGCTAATGAAAGCACAAGCAAGGTAACCCCTTCCACTTCTCCTAATGATGAACTTTCCATGGATGAGTTAGGAGAAGCTTTTGTAGAATTATCACATAATTATGATTTCCTAAAGAAAAAGTATTTAAAAATGAAAAAGGAAAATGAATCTCTTAATCATCAAGTTTTTACTCTTTCTAAAGAAAAGGATGAATTACTTTCCACTCTTGTTTCCACTCAAAAAGATTTTGACAAGTATAAGATTTCTTGTAAAGGCAAGTCTCCACAAATTGATTCAAATGAGATTACCATGCTTAAAGAAAGAATAGACTCATTGGGAATTATTTTAAAAAATTGTGAGTTTGATAAGAAGAAGATAGAGGCCATGTTTCCTAAGAAACAAGCCCCTAAGAAAAATGTTCACCATGCTCATGCTCATGTTCATACCACACAACCGTTACATCGTGGCAAACCCCCAAAGCATGCTCATACTTCACACACACATCATGCATTCATGTATA
Source organism: Agave tequilana (assembly GCA_038442645.1). Taxonomy (NCBI): domain Eukaryota; kingdom Viridiplantae; phylum Streptophyta; class Magnoliopsida; order Asparagales; family Asparagaceae; genus Agave; species Agave tequilana. Next base: position 47,502 of record JAVJIF010025138.1, on the reverse strand, counting down.
GAAGAGTGTTCTCATGTTCACATTGTGGGCGGAAAGGACACTTAGCCAATTTTTGCTATGATAGACTAAGTGCATCTTATCATAATGTTTGGGTTCGAAACACTAACTTTCAAGGACCCAAGAAAGTTTGGGTACCAAAGTCAACAATTTTGTTAAATGATATAGGTACCTTCCAAAGCCCAACGACGTAGAGGATTGTGGTATCTTGATAGTGGTTGCTCAAGGCACATGATTTGGGACATCAACAACTTTGCAACCCTATCAAGATACCATGAAGGTGGCACCGTCACCTTCGGAGATGATGCCAAGGGTAAAATCATCGGTATTGGTAATGTAAAACTCGGCACATCCCCTTTAATTGAAAATGTAGTTTTAGTTGATGGACTCAAGCATAACCTCTTGAGTGTTAGTCAACTTTGTGATAAAGGTTTTGATGTTGTTTTGATCATATAGCTTGTAAAGTAATTGATAGAATTTCTAATACTTGTGTGTTTTCCGGTTTTCGTGAAAGTAATGTTTATATGATAGATATGTCTAATATGTCTTGTAATATTACTTGTTTAAAAGCCCTCGATGACGACTCTTGGTTGTGGCATAGAAGATTAGGCCATATTTCATTTGACCACATATCTAGGTTAAACACAAAGGAAATGGTGAAAGGTATTCCTTGTTTGAGTTTTGAAAAGGACCGAGTTTGTGACGCATGTCAATTTGGGAAACAAACTAAGTCTTCTTTTAAGTTAATTAAGGATATCATGACATCACGTCCTTTGGAGTTAATCCATATGGATCTATTTGGCCCTACACAAACCAAAAGTCTAAGTGGGAATAGATTTGCATTTGTTTTGGTTGATGATTTTTCACGGTTTACTTGGGTTTTCTTTCTTGAACACAAAAATCAAGCATTTTCATATTTCCAAACTTTTAAGAAAAGAGTTGAAAAAGAAAAAGAGTCTTCAATTTTAAGAATAAGAAGTGATAGAGGAGGTGAGTTCATTAACCTACCCTTTACCACTTTTTGTGAAGAACATGGAATTAAGCATGAACTTTCTTGTCCTAGAACTCCACAACAAAATGGAGTAGTTGAACGGAAAAATCGAACCTTACAAGAGATGGCTAGGACAATGCTAAGTGAATATAGTCTACCACATTATTTGTGGGCCGAGGCCGTAAATACATCATGCTATATATCAAATCGTGTTTTCTTGTGTAAAAATACTTCAAAGTCTTCTTTTGAAATGTACTTTTCTAGAAAACCAAATGTTTCATATTTCAAAGTTTTTGGATGCAAATGTTTTGTTTTAAATACAAAAGATAATTTAGGAAAATTTGATGCTAAAGCTTATGAGGCAATTTTTGTTGGGTATTCTAATATAAGTAAGGCTTATAGAATCTTCAACAAAGTCATCTTTGACTATTGAGGAATCTATACATGTTAAGTTTGAAGAATCTAACTTGTTTGTTAAGAATGTTGTAGAAATAGATGCTTTGGATGAAGGCTTGGAGAAAGTGACTTTGGAGGATACTACTACTATGGGAGACAAGCCAAAGGATGATGAAGGAAGTGAAGCTAAAGTAGAAGAGGCTCAAGGAAATGAAAATCAAACAAATGAAGTGGAGCCTACTCAACAACTTCCAAAGGGTTGGAGATACAATCCTCATCATCCCAAGGACCTCGTCATAGGTGAAGTATCAAAAGGGGTAACCACTCGGTCTAAACTTCATGATTATTGTGGACATTATGCATTTATTTCTCATGTTGAACAAAAGAACGTCCTCGAAGCCGAGGCCAATTCATATTGGTTGCTAGCCATGCAAGAGGAGCTCAATCAATTTGAGCGCAACCAAGTTTGGCACCTTGTTCCTAGGCCTCACGATAGACCAACAATTGGTACTAAGTGGATCTTTAAGAACAAGTTGGATGAATCGGGTAACGTTGTTAGGAATAAAGCTAGGTTAGTTGCCCAAGGTTACACTCAAATCGAAGGAATCGATTTTGAAGAAACCTTTGCACCCGTAGCACGGCTTGAAGCCATACGGATGACACTAGCATTTGCCTCATATAAAGATTTTAAATTGTTTCAAATGGATGTTAAAAGTGTTTTTCTAAATGGTTTTATTGAAGAGGAGGTGTATGTTGAACAACCCCCCGGGTTTGTTGATCCTACACATCTGGATTTTGTATTTAAATTAGATAAAGCTCTTTATGGTTTAAAACAAGCCCCTAGGGCTTGGTATGAAAGACTTTCTTCATTTTTGATTTCAAATGGTTTTAAGAAGGGTAAAATTGACACAACCTTGTTTACAAAATATGTAGAAAAGGATATTCTTATTGTGCAAATTTATGTTGATGACATTATTTTTGGTTCTACTAATGAATCCCTTTGCCAAGCTTTTGAATCATGCATGAAGGATGAATTTGAAATGTCTATGATGGGGGAGCTCAACTATTTCCTTGGACTCCAAATCAAGCAAAAGACGGATGGGATCTTCATCAATCAAGCCAAGTACACAAAGGAACTCATCAAAAGGTTCGGGCTTGAAGGATCTAAAGTAAGCAAAACTCCCATGGCAACAACTACTAAGCTTGACAAGGATGAACAAGGTAAAAGTGTAGACATTAAGCTTTATCGTAGCATGATTGGTAGTTTATTGTATTTGACGGCTAGTAGGCCAGATATCATGTTTTCCGTTTGTCTTTGTGCTCGTTTTCAATCATGTCCTAAGGAGTCTCATTTAGTAGCGGTAAAACGCATAATTAAATACCTTAAGGGCACTATTGAAATGGGTTTGTGGTATCCGAAAACCGGACTATTTGATATGAAGAGTTTTTCGGATGCCGACTATGCGGGTTGTAGGGTAGATAGGAAGAGCACAAGTGGAACATGTCAATTCTTAGGTAATTGTCTTGTATCTTGGTCTTCCAAAAAGCAAAATTCGGTAGCCCTTTTAACCGCCGAGGCGGAGTATGTTGCGGCCGGAGCTTGTTGTGCACAAGTTCTTTGGATGAAACATACTCTCCTTGACTATGATTTACACTTTGATCATGTTAAAATATTTTGTGATAATACTAGTACTATTCACATGACAAAGAATGCAAATCAACATAGTAAAACCAAACACATTGACATTAGGTATCACTTTCTTAGAGATCATTATGAGAAAGGTGATATTGATATTGATTATGTTTCTACCGATTTTCAACTTGCCGATATTTTTACTAAACCTCTAGATTATGCTAGATTTTCATTTATTTGTGGTGAGTTGAATGTTTGCATTATGGATTCTTAAAAAAATTTTTTTTCTATTTTATTTAACCCTTTTTGATGTATGACAAAAAGGGGGAGAAAAAGTATGAGGTTGTTTGTTTGTTGTTTGATGCATTTGAGTTTTTGATAAAACTATGTGTTTTGCATTTGAGTTTTTGACAAAATTATGTGTCTTTCAATGCCTTATGTATTTAGCTCTTCATTGACATTTTTGATACATAGCATTATTTGAGGGGGAGTTTTCCAAGCTCTTCTTCCATTTTTGTTTAAATAACCTATATGTTTTGTCATCATCAAAAAGGGGGAGATTGTTGGCCCAAGGTTACAATCACCCATGTTTAGTGTGTTTTAATGATTACAAACATATTAGTTATTTGTACTAATATTGCTTATTGTTTAAGTGTGTTTCAGGGTTCTAACTCTACTAAAAGGTTTACACCCTAAAAGAAAGTGTTTTGGACTCAAGTCAACTCAAAGTGGGCTCAAGACTCAAGTGTTGAAGACCTTGATGGTGAAAAGCCCCCTTGAAGAGCTTGTAGTACTTAGAACCAATGTAAGAATTAGAATGTTAAGTTTGAGTATTGGATATTGGCTCTAGGATACACACACACACAATTTGGTTTTGTTAAAATATGTGTTTTGTATTTAAGTTTTCGTGTTTTAAATTAGGTTTCATGCCTTAAAAATATATTTACATGACTCTATATTTTACAAAAATAAATACCATGTTTAGATCTTGTTTATATACCCCTACTAGCATATTACTTAAGTTTCCTTAAAGTCAAAAATTATTTTGCAAAAATTTTCAAGTCAAAAAAAAAATACACTGTTTTCCTGTTTCAGGCTGACCGGCCGACCGGCCCGGTCGACCGGCCACTGTGCCTGGGCGTGCACGTCTGTGCACGTCCTACGGTCGACCGGGCGGTCGACCGTCTGAGAGCAGGAGTGCTCTCGGGTTTTCTGGGTCGACCGTCCGGTCGACCGCTAGAGGAAGACTGAGAGCAGGATTGTTCTCGGGTTTTCTGAGTCGACCGGCCGGTCGACCGCCAGAAGACCCGAGCCAACGGCTCTTTGACCAGCTGAGCTGGCGGTCGATCGGCCCGGTCGACCGGCCCGTCGACCGCCAAGCCTGCTGCTGCCCAACGGCTCTTTCCTCTTTTGTGCAATTCTGAAATCTGTTTTTTGATCTGTTTTTTGGCAGACTTTTACAGGGTTTTTCAGTTCTTTTTCAGAGCAAATAAGCTCTAAATAAATTATTTTAAACCTATTTTTCTCCCTATAAATAGAGGAGAAGACTCTCTTGCAATAGACCAAGAAAAATCCTCTAGTTTTCAAAGTTTTCAAAAGAGAAAAGAAAAGTGTTTAAGCTCTCCATTTTCAATTCTTTCTTGAGATATTTTTCAGTTGTGTTCGCTTGCAAAATCATCTCTACAACTGAGTTTTTCTCACTACACTTCATAGAGCCAAAAATCCCTTACTCATTCTATAGTGAAGTTGTAAAAAGAGTGAGAGTGTTGTAAAAGAGTTTGGTGATCTTGTTGTGATCACTCTAGTTCTTGTTCCTCTTCTTGTTTTTGTGGAGACACCTCTTCGATAGAGGTTATTGTACTTGGTGGAGCTCGGTGCTCGGGTCTTTGGTAGGCCAATGTAATCGTCCTCGGTGGATAGTGGAAACCCTTCACGGAGGTGAAGGCGGGGTGTAGAGCGGTGGCTCGAACCTCGAAACAAACATCTTGTGTTTGCGATTGCCTTGTGTCCATTCTTACTTTAAATTTCTTTTGCACTATATTGCTTTCTATTACTTGCTTGTGATCTTGTTTCTTACTTTGTGCTATTATTTCAAGCTTGTGATACTTGTGATATATTGTGTGCATCTCACTATTCATCCATCATACTTTGCCTTGATCAATCATATCTCATACAACAAGGTTGCATTGCGCACCTCTAACCCATTCAAGGGGAATTGGGAGGAAGGAGTTCAGAACCTCTCACGGGGTATTCGGCTCTTAGTCTTGTTTTGAGAGATCGTTGCATCATTCATCATACTTAGTTTTTAAAAAGTTTGTTAGATTAGCAATAACACCTATTCACCCCCCCTCTAGGTGTTTTTCAATTAGGGTGTTTACAACAAGTGGTTCCAAAAACCACAAACTCAATCTCTCTTTCTTTTCTCTTTTTCCACAAAACAAAGATCCTAAATAGATTAGGATAGAAGATAGCTCAAGTGTGGAAACAAGGTATTTTTGGAAACAAGCAACAAAGAAAAACTACTAGGGAAATCTCTTGTAAATGATAGAAAATGAAAATTAATACAATCTCCCAAAACCCTAGTTTTCTTTGATTTTCCAAAAACCCAAAATAATAAAGATGAGAAGTTTAAAGCCCAAAAACTCTTTTCAAAACTTGTTTTAAACTCAGGAAAACTGGGAATTTTTCTCTTGTAAAAACCTTGGCCAAAATCCCAAAGAATTGGGGTTTATATAGCCCATCAGAAAACTAGCCGTTAGGCTGATGTGGCAGCCTGAAAGGCTGACAGTCGACCGGCCCGGTCGACCGCCAACGGTCAGAATTGTGACTGATTGAAGCTAAACCTGCACAAAAAAAATACGAGATTATAGAACTGAAGAAAGAATATGTGCAAGTGCTCAATTCTTCCGCTATAGCAAGTGGCTATGCGGGTCGTGATCCACAAGGAGGGTTTGCGATGGAAGCGTTTACAGTTTTATTGAAATCGTTATAAAAGCCAAACGAGAGTTCTTCTCTATTCTTAAAGTTAAGAAAAAGAAAAAGAAAGTTAATGGTTAAGTTAAGAAGAAAGCGAGAGATGAAGAAGGTGGAAAATCAGAAAACGATGAAAAGCGACTAAGTACAATGAAGTGGAGATGATAGAGTTGGAAGAGTAGTGATTTAATTTACAGAAATGAAAACGAAAAGAAAACAAATATTTACCTTCTTTTCACCAAAAGCTTACCTTGAGTTCTTAGCTTCAATGTTACCTTGAATTGGAGGCAGTTAGCGCATAGCCCATAAGAGTCGAGTATTGGTCTCTTCCACATTACATCATCAAGATACGCAAGCATGAAATGATACAGAGAGACTCACAATTCCATCGTCATGAGCTATCGGTGGCACTCGCAAAGGCAAGGCTCTTTCGAAGCTTTTAGACTCACTTGGAAGACATTTGTACCAAAAAGAAAGGTAAAATAGAAAGAAGAAGAGAACTAAAAAGAACATACAAGGAAATAGCAACGATTTGATTACATAACAATCGAAGAAAAGAAATAAAACCTTACACCAATTGTCACTTTTAGCTCAAGCTTCAGTCTTGTTCTTCGATGAAAGTTGATCTCCTCAGAATTACATAAATGAAAACTAAATTACATGAAAAAGAAAAGCAAAAACCTAAACTAAGAAATGAAAAACTAGGCTAAATCCTAATCTGCCTTGGCGTCCATTTTCAGCACAGAAAATGCCTTTTTATAAGCCAAAAACCCAACAACCAAGATCCCGGAGAGGTCGGGGGAGTTCATGCTCCCCCTAACTCCCCAAGATTGCCGCGGAAACGCGGCCCAAGCCGCGTTTCCGCGGCAAGGGTGTGGCCAGATGGCCACACCCTGTTGGTGGGTCATCCCGGGAGTTTCTTTTGGCTTTATCCTTTGTTGGTTTCTTCGTTTGAGCTCCGAATTCTGACGAAATGGCCTTGAATTCTTGGCTTTAACCGATCGATTCTGAGAGGATTCTTCTCAACCGGTTCAACCTCTTGATTTTGCCCTGATTTTATGTGTACGAATTAACTCTGATTTAATTCAGAATTCTGGTGGGCTTTTGGGCTCATTTCTCTTCATCTCCTTAAGGATTGGGCCTGCAAATAAATTAAACAAATAATTAGGACAATGCAGGCTTTTATTCTAAAATAAGTATGGAAATGTGACATTAAATATGCAACATTAGTGACCAATCACACCCCATACCTATCTTTTGCTCGTCCTCGAGCAAAACAACTAACTATACTAGAGATTATTAGACCACTTTTGCAGGTCGCGCGATTGTACTGAGCATGTGCAACAAGCCGTTAAACCTCTAGGTTCCCCCTAGAGGACGAGTTTTGTCTCGTAAGGGTTTTCAGCGGATTGCACCCACAAAATCCATAAAGAAAGAGAAATAAAGAGTTAGTATTTTCGAAAAGCATTTTGAAAGAGAAAAATATTTGAAATATGATTGTAAGATCTAAGCAATCTATAAGTTATAGGAAAGCCGAATTTTTCATTTCTAAACTTAGTCTCTATTCAAAAATTTGTTATCAATCAAAGTAAGGAGTCAAATTGTGCTTCTCATCTAGTCTATTACTTTACCCTAAGTCATATGCACCTTGTGAATGTGAAAATTTTGACTAAGGGTTCATTAACTCTAACTCTTATGCCTTATTTATTTTTATATATATACTTTTTTTTTGTGGTATTATTCCTTAGTTTTATTAGGCTTTCTAATCTGCCCATGTAACGAGCCTTTAATCGATGACTCCCAAACCAAACGGTCTTAGGGCACCAGGTGAGAAAACACCCCAAGGACTTAAGGACTCGAGCAAACAAGGCCACAAAACTAAGGATTTTATTATATGAACCTCTTTTAGGCGTGAATACTTATGCTTTATTAGGCACAAATACCCAGCTTAATCAGAGGATTTTTCTTTTCAAACTTATCTAATCATCTTTCACATAAATACTAAGGCTTGCTTAGGCTAAAGCACCTAGCTAATCAATAATTAGACTTTTTTTTCAAACTCATCTAATTATCTTTTGCATAAATACTAAGGCTTTCTTAGGCCAAAGCACCTAGCTAATCAATAATTAGATTTGTTTATATATATATTTTTTATAAGGCATAAGAATCTTTATTTTTGAACCCTAAGTGTGTAAGTATATGAAGTGTGCATATTTCATCAAGGTAAAGATCAAGACTAAATTACTTTGACAAATTATCTTCCTAACTCTATAAATCAAACAAATAATCTTATTTTGACCAAGTATAAGAAATCCTAATTTGGATTTTCCTATTCCTTAAAATTAACTTAATTTCTTACAAAAATAAGTCAAAATATTGTTTCTATTTTTCAAAAAGTTTTTTTAAAAGTAAAGAAAAGTGTTAATTTTTTTTTTAAGAAAAAGAAAATTTATGTTAGACCCTCCCCCACACCTATCTCATGCATTGTTCTCAATGTATGAATTAATGCATAAATGCATGAAATGAAGAAAGGGAAGGAAAATGGTTACCTTAAGGCGGTGGTTCCGGTGGTGGTCTGATTGGTCCACGAAACATGGCCCAATCAACTTTTCTTGGGTCTCGAAGGAACCCACCAGCACTATCTTTAATATAACCCATTAAAAAGATATATCCATGAAGGATTTTTATTAAATATTTGACCCCATCTAATTTTCATATTCCATAACTAATTTCGGAGTCAAATTTGTCAACCACCTCGTCCCAGAATGGAGTATGAAATGATAGAACAGTTGACTTGGCTCAGGAAGGGCAGGAACTAATACCGACTCAGGAAGGTGACTTAAGTCAAGTAAAGGTTCAGGAGTCGAAATAGGTTCAGAAATTGGGTCCAAGTCAAGAAGTTGAAACTCCAGTCCACATGTATTTTCCAACAATAGAATGTGACCTAATATGGGTGATTCCAGTTCAGGAATGATAGGTGGAGGAATCAAAACTGACTCTAAAATATTACTCAAGTTTGGTAACACAACATGAGTCAATATTGATTCAGAAAGTTGAACTGGATCACATATGTGAGAATCTAGGTCACATATCTCATTGAGTTCAATATCAAAAATTGGAGAACTTGCCAATTTATCCATGGGATTTTCAAATTGTAAAGTTGGTCAAGTTCAACATGATCCTCAAAGATGGGTGATTCAATTTCTTTATGAATTGGTACAGGATCCAATGTTGACTCCGGAAAAAGATTGAAGTCAGGTGAAGATACCGGAGTCATAATCGAATCAGGAAATAGAATTGAATCACTAAGTTGGGGTTCAGGATCATAATCATTTTCAAGTTCTATTTCAGGAAAAGGAAAACTAGCCAAACTATCAATATCTTTTTCAAAATTTAGAGTTTGGGCAAGTTCAAATGGTTGTTCTGAAATAGAATTTTGATTTCCAAAACAACATGACTCTTCGGCTCTAACAGAATGGTAAGTGACATCAGGACGGTGGGAACGTAGAGATTCGACCATCATATCTATGTCACGATTTCTAGCATTTTGAGCATGAGTCATGGCTTCTAGCATCTTTTCATAGTTGATGGGTTCATTGTTTTGATGAAAAGATGAAGAATTGTCTTGAAAGTGATAGTGAAATCGTGAATCCATCAGATTTTGTGATTGTTGTTTGGACTCACGCATACTCCGTTCCAAAATTGATGGTTTTCTATTTTGGACTGGTGGAACTGAGTATGACTCTTGGACATATTGTGGACTAGGTGGAGAAGGAGGACAAGGTGGTTGAAAATTATGCTCGGGGGAGGTGAATCCCCACTGACTCGGTGAAGAGTTAAAATCATTATGGAAACTATAGTTATTAGATTGGGGGTATGGGTTATATTGATTCGGATAAGACCAATCCGGCACACTAGGTTGGTTAAAGTCATGATATGCCGGGTTGGTAATATCCGAAAAAGAGTTTGATGTGTAATATGGATTATTATTATAGTTGAAAAAATTATTATTATAAGCCATATCACACAATGGAATACAAAAAAGAAAGAAAAAACAAACAAATAAACACACAAGAAAGAAAAAATTCTAACCTAAGTTAGGGTAGACCTAGACCTAGACGACTCCTAACTGGTTAGACTGTCCACGGGAGGTTTAATGTAGACTTTGACCACAAGCTAATCAGCCAGGTCAGGGCAAGGTTGGTGGGAGGTTTTCCGTCAAAAGACGTTCCTTAATTAAATAACCACCAACCTTCGGGCTTTCGGCCCTTAATCCCTTTCCTAGACACTAACTTGGCAAGAGTCAAGTTCCAACACCTTTCCCCCTTAGGATAATCTCCTAATTGAGTCCGAGATGTCCCTAGGGCCAACGTCTACTCATTTTAAGTTAGGCTTGGGTTAGTGAGTGCTTGGATTCTGATTTTTGGGCTAAGGAAGGGTGATTAAATCCCCACCTTATCTTGTTATTGGGTTGGTGCCCTTAAAATCAATTTTGTGCAAGTGTACAAGATAAATAAGATGCACTCTAAGCGATATAAATCAACCAAGAGATAGTCCTATTCTAGATGCAATGCAACATACCTTGCTCCAGCACTCTTCAACAGTAAAAATTAAATGAATTGAAAAGAACGCGTGCCTAAAATGCAAACGTCTAATCATTTTTAACTTTTACAACAAACTTTTTACTGTTGATTATTAGCAGGTTTTTGTGATGGCATATAAAAAAATAAATAATTGCAACAAACTAGAAATTGCAAAGCTAGCAGCCCTGCAAAAATCTGTTAGTAGTCAGCTCTTTATTGCCGCGGATCCGCGGCTTTTGCCGTGGAAACGCGGCAATTCAGAGGGCAATGGGTCTCTGCTTTCTAGAGCAGAGGCCCAAGGCCACTTGTATGTCACTGCAATATTAATTTCCTTCTTTGATTGCCCTGTAACCTGCAACAGAGAAGAAAATTCGTTTAGTTCTAAAAATTTGCAATAAAAATTCAGATTTCAATAAAAACCGTTTTACCCTCCCCGGCAACGGCGCCAAAAATTTGATTGAAGCTAACCTGCACAAAAAAAATACGAGATTATAGAACTGAAGAAAGAATATGTGCAAGTGCTCAATTCTTCCGCTATAGCAAGTGGCTATGCGGGTCGTGATCCACAAGGAGGGTTTGCGATGGAAGCGTTTACAGTTTTATTGAAATCGTTATAAAAGCCAAACGAGAGTTCTTCTCTATTCTTAAAGTTAAGAAAAAGAAAAAGAAAGTTATGGTTAAAGTTAAGAAGAAAGCGAGAGATGAAGAAGGTGGAAAATTAGAAAATGATGAAAAGCAACTAAGTACAATGAAGTGGAGATGATAGAGTTGGAAGAGTAGTGATTTAATTTACAGAAATGAAAAGAAAAGAAAACAAATATTTACCTTCTTTTCACCAAAAGCTTACCTTGAGTTCTTATCTTCAATGTTACCTTGAATTGGAGGCAGTTAGCGCATAGCCCATAAGAGTCGAGTGTTGGTCTCTTCCACATTACATCATCAAGATACGCAAGCATGAAATGATACAGAGAGACTCACAATTCCATCGTCATGAGCTATCGGTGGCACTCGCAAAGGCAAGGCTCTTTCGAAGCTTTTAGACTCACTTGGAAGACATTTGTACCAAAAAGAAAGGTAAAATAGAAAAGAAGAAGAGAACTAAAAAGAACATACAAGGAAATAGCATCGATTTGATTACATAACAATCGAAGAAAAGAAATAAAACCTTACACCAATTGTCACTTTTAGCTCAAGCTTCAGTCTTGTTCTTCGATGAAAGTTGATCTCCTCAGAATTACATAAATGAAAACTAAATTACATGAAAAAGAAAAGCAAAAACCTAAACTAAGAAATGAAAAACTAGGCTAAATCCTAATCTGCCTTGGCGTCCATTTTCAGCACAGAAAATGCCTTTTTATAGGCCAAAAACCCAACAAACAAGATCCCGGGGAGGTCGGGGGAGTTCACGCTCCCCCTAACTCCCCAAGATTGCCGCAGAAACGCAGCCCAAGCCGCGTTTCCGCGGCAAGGGTGTGGCCAGATGGCCACACCCTGTTGGTGGGTCATCCCGGGAGTTTCTTTTGGCTTTATCCTTTGTTGGTTTCTTCGTTTGAGCTCCGGATTCTGACGAAATGGCCTTGGATTCTTGGCTTTAACCGATCGATTTTGAGAGGATTCTTCTCAACCGGTTCAACCTCTTGATTTGCCCTGATTTTATGTGTACGAATTAACTTTGATTTAATTCAGAATTCTGGTGGTCTTTTGGGCTCATTTCTCTTCATCTCCTTAAGGATTGGGCCTGCAAATAAATTAAACAAATAATTAGGACAATGCAGGCTTTTATTTTAAAATAAGTATGAAAATGTGATATTAAATATGCAACATTAGTGACCAATCAGTGACCGTTGGGCAACCACGGTCGACCGGCCCGGTCGACCCAAACAAACAGAGAGCACTGCTCTCAGACCGGTCGACCGTCCGGGTCGACCGTCCCAGTGCTGCCAAACGTGCACAGATCTGTGCACGTCGGTCGACCGGCCCGGTCGACCGACTTCAGCCAAGTCGACTAGGTCAGCTGACTTAGTCGACTGATTGAAGCCTGGAACAGAAATCTGGGTCAGAAAAACAGTTTAAAAATATTTTAAAAAATCTTTTAAGTCTTCTAAAAATCACCAAAAATAGTTTTATCATTTTGCATTGATATATAAACATGTGATAAAAAGTTTAGCTCAAATATCAATCAATATGAACTATTTTTGTGTTTTATCATTTTTACCAAAAACCAAAACTTGTATTTTTATCAAACTTGATTTTTCCAATAGGAAATCTGATTTTCCTAAAAACTCATGAATAGACATATCAAAATAAGTTTGTTTAAGATATGAAGCATGTATGTATATTGAACACATCTAATATACATAAAAACTATTTAAACTTGTTTTGATCAAACTATTCATGAAAACCAAAAAACAAAACATGAAACGTGTGTGTTTGTGCACTTGAGCATATCAACTATACTAAGCTTTACAAATTGGATCTAAACATACTATCTAAACTATGGATACCTAAGTCTTCTTGATGATCTTCATCTTCAAGTTGACTTGCTCCAAAACTCCATCCATGGGCAAGGCAATGTGTGATCTTGAAGCTTTGGCCCTGGAATCACCATGAAAAGCTTCTAAACTCCTTGTTGAAGCTAATCATCAACTAATATCTTGGTTAATGAATCTGAAACTTAAACACCACAAGATTATTAGTAAACATAACTACATGAGTTAATCATCATCAAAACTAGGGTGGAAGGCCTTTGGGCCAACAGAGATTTGTCCCATTTGCTCTTAAGGACCTAGCCAAGAAATGGCTCTACAGCTTAGCGGCCGGCTCTATCACATCTTGGGATGGTTTCATCAAGGTCTTCTTGAAGAAATTCTATCCAATCCACAAGACCGCTCTCGTTAGGAAAAATATCATGCAGTTCAAGCAAGAACCTAATGAACTGTTTTGGAGGTACTTTGAACGCTTCAAAGACCTCCTAGTCTAATGTCCTCATCATGGAATAGAGAAATGGCGATAATGCCAAATTCTTTATGACGGTTTGGACTACTCGACTAAGACCCTCTTAGAAAGCATGTGCCAAGGGGGATTCTTGCAGAAGGATGAGCATGAAGGATGGGATTTATATGAGAATCTAGCTGAAAAGATCATCCAATGGGAACCTACTAGTGAAAGCTCTAGAAATTCAAAATCTATCTCTTCAAAAGGAGGTCTCCATTCGATTGAATCATCCATAGCTAACGAGGCTAAGTTAGCTAACCTAGCGAGAACACTGGAAGCTCTAAAAACTAAGGAACCAAGTCCAGTCAATCAAGTCAGCCCAAACCCCAATTTCTAACTCTGGGTTGTACTTACTGTCGGCCATGAATCATGTGTTTGAGGAGTGTCCTGTATTTCAAACTCACCAACATTTTTCTGAACCGATGAATGCGACTTTCTCAAGGCTGAACAATGATCCTTACGCTCCAACGTACAATCCTGGCTGGAGAAATCACCCCAATTTCTCATGGAGCCATCAAAATAATGACCACCCACGGTCAAACCATGCAAGCCACTTCCATCATTCCAATTCTTCCAATCATCAACCCAACTTTTCCAATCACCCTCACAATTCTCCCAACAATTTTTCAAATTATCAACAAAGTTTTCCAAACCAAGCTCCACCATCTTCCTTCCAGAATCCTCAACTCGAAAGGAGAATGGCTGATTTTGAGAGAAACATGGAAAGGTACATGAAGAACTAAGATTCCCTCATGCAAACAATACAAAGGGTAGAGGGTCAAATGAGCCAGTTAGCCAACCCACAACATGAGAGGCAAAAGGGTACCTTGCCCAGTCAACCAATTGTGAATCCTAGGAATTTACAACAAGCTCATTTGGTTGATGATCAGTCATTGAATCAATGTAATGCTGTTCATACATTGAGGTCGGGAAGAAAGTTGATAAAAAAGTGTCAACACCACCTAATCCTAGTCAGCACAATCACACTTCAGCATCCACCTCATCTAATCCCACCCCTCCTAAATTTGATGAATCTGAAAAAGATAAGTCAACCAATCATGTGCACTAGCCTATAGCACCATTCCTAATAGGCTGAAAAACAAGCAAAATCCACACATGGATAAGATAATTGAGATCTTTAATCAAGTGAAGATAAATGTGCCACTTCTTGATGCCATTCAATAAGTCCCATCTTATGCTAAGTTTCTTAAGGACATGTGCACCAAGAAGAGAAAGACTAATGTACCTAAAAAGATCTTCTTAGCCACTAACATTAATGAGCTACTATCGGGTCCGATCCCTGTCGAGTACAAGGATCCAGGTAGTCCAACCATTGCCTGCACAATAGGACAAGCCGAGATTAGTCGTGCACTTCTTGACTTGGGGAAAGTATCAACTTGCTTCCATTCTCAGTTTATCAGCAACTCGGGTTGCGCGATCTTAGTCCAACTCGAGTCACTATCCAACTAGCTGACCGTTCAGTGAAAGTTCCAAAAGGGGAGATTAATGATGTCCTTATCCGGGTTGGGGAGTTTATTTACCCTGTTGATTTCATAGTTCTTGAGACACAACCTGTGTCTAACTCTAATCATAGGGCTCAAACTCCTGTTATCCTAGGGCGACCATTCCTTGCTACTGCCAATGCCATCATCAATTATAGGAATGGGTCTATGAGGTTAACTTTTGGGGACATGACTAGAGAAGCTAATGTCTTCAACCTTGAAAAACAACCTCGTAAGATAAGGGATCAATCATTTGAGGTAAATTTTGTTGAAAATAATTGTGATGAAGAAAGTGAAGATATAGAAGATGAGTCGCTATTTCTTAGTGAATTATTCAATGAAGGCAATTATCTTGTTGAGAAGGCATATGTCGGAGATCCTAATGTTAAAGTACCCTTTGAAAAGGGAAAATTTGATTTGAATATCTTCACTTTCGATGAGCCAACCAATAATGTATCACATGAGAATATAGTTCAAGAACCTCCGATTGACATACTCTTTGAAAACCTTTTCGAAGAAGAACTCATGTGTTTGGATGAATCAACTAGGGATCATTTGGTTAATTATACATTTCCAGGTGAAAGTGTTGATTTAAGCTTTGAGGAGATCTATGGAACTGAGTTAGAATTCCTAGGCATTCATAATGAGGAAGTTCCAACTGAGAAGGGTGGTGGTGGTAAATTTTTGAATAATGATTATGGCAATATGAGGAAGAAACACCTAAAGAAGGTGAGACTGGGGAGGCAGGAAGCTAAAATGACAAAACACTTATCCTCCCCACTGTGCCCTATAAAGAGGACCCATTGGAATGATGGGAAGAGAGCTAGAGGGATAAGACCGAAAAAGCTCTAGGTGTGGGTGAAACTTGATGTTGTACATATTTCTGTATAATATATGTATCTCTTTTACATTTCATTTCATGCAATCATACATTTCTTTCATACATTGGGGACAATGCATGAGATAAGTGTGGGGGAGGGTTCTAACATGACTGATATAAAAAAAAGAAAAAAATATATATAAAAACGAAAAAAACTTTTTGAAAGGTAGAACAATATTTTGATATATTTTTTGTAAGAAATTAAGTCAATTTTAAGGAATAGGAGAATCATAATTAGGATTTCTTACACTTGGTCAAAATAAGATAACTTGTTTTTTAGGGTTAGGAAGAAAATTTATGAAAGTAATTTAGTCTTGATATTTACCTTGATGACATATGCACACTAAATACACTTGCACACTTAGGGTTTAAAAACAGAGACTCTTATGCCTTATAAAAAAATATATTATGAAAAAGAAAAAAAACAAGTCTAATTATTGATTAGCTAGGTGCTTTGGCCTAAGCAAGCCTTAGTATTTATGTATTTATGCAAAAGATAATTAGATGAGTTTGAAAAAAAAATATGTATATAAATCCTCTGATTAAGCTGGGTATTTTTTGCCTCATGAAGCATAAGTATTCACGCCTAAAAGGGGTACATCTTATAAATAAAAACCTTAGTTTCGTGGCCTTATCTGCTCGAGTGTTTAAGTCCTTAGGGGTGTTTTCTCACCTGGTGCCCTAAAACTGTCCAGTTTGGGTGTCACCGACTGAAGGCTCGTTACATGGGCAGATTAGAAAGACTAATGAAATTGAGGAATAAATTTCACCAAAAATAAATAAGGCATAGGAGTTAATTTTAAAGAATCCTTAGTCAAACTTCACAGTCACGATGGTGCATACGACTCAGGGTAAATTAATAGACTAGATGAGAAAAACAATTTGACTCCTTACTTTGATTAATGACATGTTGTTGAATAAAGACTAAGTTTAGGAATGAAAAATTTGATATTCCTATAACTTATAGATTACTTAAACTCTCACAAATATATACTTCAAATATTTTCTCCTTAAAAAAAAAAAGCTTTTTGAAACACTAACCTTTTTTTTCTTTCTTCATGGATTTTGTGGGTGCAATCCACTGAAAATCCTCACGAGACAAAACTCGTCCTCTAGGGGTAATCTAGAGGTTTAACGGCTTGTTGCACATGCTCAGTGCAATCGAGTAACCTGCGAAAGTGGTCTAATAATTGATTAGAATTAGTCTGATGTTTTGCTCGAGGGCGAGCAAAAGATAAGTGTAGGGGTGTGATTAGTCACATATATTGCATTTACATTGTCACCTTACCATACTTTTTAGCTAATAAATCCTATGAATAAGTCTCCTTTTTCTTTGTTAAATGTAGGCCCAAGTGCTAAAAGAAAGAAAAGAGAAACAAGCCCAAAAGCCCACCAAATTCATATTTAATTCAGAATAAATTCGAAATGAAGAAATCAGGGCAAAATCTTGGCATATCAAGAGGTTGAGAAGAATCCTCCCTGAATCGAGCGGTTGAAGCCACACAAAGGCTGTTTCGTCAACGTCTGGAGCAAAAACAAGAAAACCAGCAGAAGATACGGGCAAATCACCAAAGCAGAGTTCTCCCCCAACTGGGTGTGGCCACCTGGCCACACCATGGCCTCGGAAACGCGGCCCAAGCCGCGTTTCCGCAGCCAAGTGGAGGTTGTTGGAAGAGCGTTTGCTCCCCCAATCTTCCCGGGATCCTATCCTTTAGGTTTTTGCTTATAAATACTGGTTTCAGCAAAGAAAAATATAGCGAAGACTAGAATTAGAATTTTTATTTATTCTTTAGGGATTTAGGCTTTTTGTTAGATAGTATAGAAGTTGTATTTTTGATTTATAATTTGTAGTTCAGTGCAAACACCAGAGAGAAGAGTGGAATTGAGTGTGTAATTCGTCTTTAAATTGACAATCAAAGGAGCTTCTATTCGCTTGACTAACTCAACTCGAAGTCGGTATGTTCAAGTTTGCTTTTCATTCTATTGTTTGTTTTCATTTCGTAATGAGTAGCTAATTTATTTTCTGGGCTCACTAATGGACCTCTTCTATCCCTGCTCTCTTGACTGATTCCATAACAAGCAACATTTTTTGAAGCATAAAGTGCCTTAGTTAAAACTTTGTTCTTGAACGCACATAAGGATTTCTTTACTTTAAACCTGTATTTTTCAAACACAAATCTCTTTGAACTGTTTTTATTCTATGCTTGCTTCTTCGCTCTTGATGGTTTAATATTCACTTCTTAATGATTTGTAATTAAAGGACTTAAGATTTAAATAAGATGATCTTATTTGTTTTACTTGGAAATTAAAAGAAGCTAAAAGTTTATGGTTCATAATAAAAGTGATGCAACCCAAATTTCCTTGAGATAAGTAAATAGTTGAGTTAAACATTAGTGAGCCCGAATCTTCTCCTCTTATATCTAAAACAAACCAAACAATTTTCAAAGTTTATTTTCACCTTCTCCAATGTCTTCTCCAAAATTGCATTTTCTCTTTTAATTATCTCCTTCTTTCCATTCTCTTTTCAATTAAAAAACGAACACAATTCTTCGTTTTTAAACGAATCACCGAAAAGCTTCCATCGCATTCCTCCTCGTGGACATGACCCGTTAGCCACAAGCTACACGGTAAATTCTTAAACTCTTTGATTGTTCTTTCTTTTAGCAATCAATCGGCAAGGATGAATGGGTAGTTTTTAACTCACAAAATAAAGTAAGGATAGTACATCAATAGTGAAAATACACGTAGAGGGGGGGGGGGGTGAATAGGTGTATTGGCTAATCTAATGACAAGAGATGCGTAATTAAAAATCAATTGCAACACACTATGTGTAACCAAAGAGTGTAGTCGAATTCCCCGTGAAGGGCTCTGGACTATCTCCTCTTGATTCCTCTAAATAAGGGTTGAAGCGCTATATGAAGCTCTCTTGGTTCAACAAAAGTATGGGCACACAAACAATACCAGGCATGTATGAGATATGAACAATATAAAGTAATACAAGATATAAGAGAGATAGAGTTTAGATATAATAGATCAATTGCAAAAACCAAGATATGCTTCGAGGTTCGAGCCACTGCTTTACGTCCCCGCCTTCACACAGAAAGATTTTTATTACGCCCACACAGGACCTCACACAAAGAGAACCTCCACTGAGAAATTTGCAATTACAAAGTTAGGAGTACATAACTCCTCTCTCCAATACAACCACCTCTACAATAGAAGCAAGACACAAAGCCAAAATAAAATCACCTCTACACAAGCGGGATAAAGGCACAAAGCCAAACTCCACCACAATCACCTCTACACAAGAGGCATAAGCCATAAAGCCAAAGCGAAGGAAAGATTACAATTTGGTGATCACAATAGACCACAAACAACTCTTGGTGATAACAATAGACCACAAATAATATTTCTCACAAAAATAAGATCCTACAGATAGGATAGAGATGATAGCTCAAGTGTGAGAAAACAAGGTGGGTTTGAAAAATAAATCACAAAGAAAATACTTAGAAAAAAATACTAGAATGAAATAGAAATAAAGATCAAAATAATTTCCCAAAGAGTATCTTTTTTCCTTGATTTTTCCAACCCTTGAAACAAAATAAGAGATAAAACTTTTAAGCACAAAAACCCCTTTTAAACTTGCAGCAAAACACGAAAAATATTGGAATGAAAGCTTTTTTAAAATCTTGTAGAAAACAGTCCCCAAACCCCTTTATATATGGTTGGGAAAAATATTGGCGTTGGCAGCCGGAAAGGTCAGAAATGACCTTGTGGTCGACCGGCCAGTCGTCCGGACAATGGTCGAATTTTTGACAGTTAGGCACTACCAGTCAACCGCCCGGTCGACCGTCCACAAGGCTGTTGGCCCAAGGTTGCAATCACCCGGTTGTTGAGTTTTGATGATTACAAAACATATATAGTTATTTGTACTTATCATATTTTAGTATTTAAGTGTGTTTCAGGGTTCTAAGGATTCAAGATTTCTTCTTCCCTAAAGGAAGGTGTTTTTGACTCAAGTTGATTCAATTCGGGTTCAAGGTTTCAAGCTTCCATATGGAGAAGCCCTAATTTGAAGATCTTGTAGTCACCTATAACCATTGTAAGAATTAGTTTGTTAAAGAATGAGATTATGATAAGTTGGCTCAAGAAAACACACACACACACTTTCATTTTTTAAAATACGGTTTTTGTTTTGGATAGTTGAATTGGTACATGTCTTGGTTGATATATATGTCTCTAAACATTTTATATTTTTATATCTTATTTATATCATGTATACCAACCCTTATAGCATGCTACTTAATCATCTAGCCATTTAAAAATATTTTAAAAATTCTTCTAAGTTCAAAATTTTTCCTATAAAAATACTATTTCAGGCCCATTGGTCGACCGGGCGGTCGACCGCATCTATTTCAGGCCTGATCGGTTAACCGCACTGGTCGACCGGGCCTTGTGGTTTAGGCGTACACGTTTGTGCACGTCTGCCGGTCGACCGGACCAGTCGACCGACTGACTGACCCTTGCTCTCGGGTTTTGTCGGTCAACCGGGCGTTTTTGTTTTTGTTTAGCCTCCAGTCGACCGATCGGTCGACCGAGTCCAACGGCTAGTTTACCGGTCGACCGGCGGTCGACCGGGCCGGTCGACCGTCAACCGCCAGCAGCCCCAACTGCTAGTTTCTTGAGATTTGTTTTCAGGATTTGATTGTGATGTTTGTATCAGCTATCTCTGAATTTTTGGAGGCTATTTCCTAACCTATTAACCTAGTTTAAATGATGATTTGCTCATGGCAAATCCCTATAAATAGATGGCATTGGTCCCTTGTTGAAATTAAAAAAATTCCCATTGTTTTATTTCCAAAAGAAAGAAAGTTTTCAAAGCTCTCACTTTCTAAAGTGCATTCTTGATTGAAATTTTTCAGTATTTTCAAGCTCTTTCTTACTTCTTTACAAATGAATTTTCTCACTTCACTTCTTGAGCCAAAAATCTTTCCCATTCTATAAGGAGTTGTAAGAGAGAAGTTTGTGGTCCTTTTGATTACCTTGTTACTTGTATTTTTCCTTGTGTTGAGATCCCTCTTGTGTAGAGGTTGGATTGGTGGGAGTTCGGTACTCCGGTCTTGTGTAGACCTATTGTAATTCCCTTTGCGGATTTAGTGAAAATCCTTCACGGTGGTGGAGGCGGGATGTAGAGCGGTGGCTCGAACCTCGAAACAAATTACTTGTGTTTGCGATTGGTTTCCTTATTGTTTTTCATTGTTTATATTTTTATCTTGTGATACCTTTTGCTTGCACTTCATTGCTTCCATTTCATTCACTTGCATTTTTCGGACTTTACTCATCTCAACAAGAAAGCAATTACGCGCCTCAACTCATAATCTAGAGGAATCAAGCGGAGAAGTTCTAGAGCCCTTCACGGGGAATTCGGCTTCAATTTCTTGTTTTGAGTGACCGGTTGCATCATACATACATACTTGTTTTAAAAAGATCATTAGATTAGCATTAACACCTATTCACCCCCCTCTAGGTGTTTTTCAAAGGCACACAGCCTGTCGGTCGACCGGCACTACCTGAGACATGGGTAGTTACAGTCGGTCGACCGCCCGGTAGACCGGCCTTGTAGGCTGGCCATGTGCACGTATCTTGTACACATCGCTCGACCGGCCCGGTCGACCGGCCACTGGTTTGGTCGACCGTCCGGTCAACTGCCATCTGGTTCTGGCAGATTTTTTTTAGAACTTGAAACTTGGTTTATTTAACATCTATATCGCATAAAATCCTATAAATTTAACAAAAAATAAGTTCTTTTAAGATATTTGAATAAAAAATATGTGTGACCAAAATTAAACACATATTATAAACTATTTGAATTATTTTTGTGATATAAAATATTTGGCCTAAAACAAAAAGCATATTTTTCAAAACTTGAATTTTGAAAAGAAAAACCGTTTTCTCCAAAACTTGCATAAATATAAAAACATGATATTGAAACACATTTGAAGCATATTGCGTATGGATAGAATCCAATACACATGTAATTGATATATTTATGTTTTTATCATGAAATCCAAAAATAAGTTTTGTTAATCACAAAACTCCAAACACATGAATAGAAGCATCAAAGTAAGTTTTTCTAAATGTATGAAGCATATATGTATATAGATGAAATCTAGTATACATTAAACCATGTAAACTTGTTTTGATTCTATCGATTCATGAAAATCATATATTTGTATATTCGAGGTCCAAAACCCGGTTAAACCGAAAACCAAACATATTGAGCTTTAGTGTGGGTATGAACTTGAGCATATCAACACTATCTATCTTTACACAAGATCTAAATACAAACTCAACTAAACACAAACTGAAGTTTTCTTGTAGAACTCTTTCTCCAAGTCGACTCGATCCAAACACTATCCAATGAGCTTGACTCCAACCGAGTGCTAGATGCGATTTTGAAGCGCGAGCTCTTGAATCTACATGAGTTAGCTCACAAAACTCCTTGTTGAAGCTAAACACCTACTAATATCTTGATCAACAACTGAAACTATATAAACACAAAATCATTAGTAAACTAACCTTCATAAGTTAGTCATCATCAAAACTAAGGTGAAAGGCCTCTGGGCTAACAATCTCGCCCTTTTCGATGATGACAAAACTTATGAGGTTATATATATGCATCCATTAAGGATAGGCTTTCTAGAAGCTTCTCCGTAACATATGCATGATCGATAAACATATAAACATATAAAAATGATGACAAAACTTATGAGATTATAAATATGCATCCATTAAGAATAGGCTTCTTAGAAGCTCCTCTTTAACATATGCATGATTGATAAACATATAAAATATGCAATGAAGCTCAAGACATCAATAAAACAAGATATATGCATAAACACATAGTAAAATATGTTTATATAAACTTAAATTTTTCTCCCCCCTTTTGTCACTCATAAACAAAGGGTGAAGACGAACAAACAATAAACATATTAATAAACACAATCAATTGAAAGAACCAATTGAAAGAAATAATCTTTTTATGAATTGATACCAATAAAAGGATATGATATTAAATGAAAGTATACACCAAAATTTTAGATAAACGCTATATTCATTTTGCAATAAGGATACCAATTTGAAAATAATACCAGTTTAAAATTATTGATACCAATATTGAAAATGTAAGCATATACCAAAACAAAAATATTTTCATCATAAAGACTGGGAGTAAGATACCAATTGAAAAATAAAACCAATTGAAAGATAAAATAAGAATTTTTCTTCCCTTTATGAAATAGAAATAAAAATAATGCATAAACTTGTATATGATACCAATTAAAAAATAATTGACATTAAGAACTAAATCAAGCTTTGTAAGAAATAATTTGTGCTAAAAATGTATGACATATATGTTTAAAGCACAAGAAAATATTTATATCTATGTATTAGAGCAATATAATGTTACTTTAGATATAATTCATACATATATAGAAAACATGAGTATACAAAACAAATTTTGATACCAATTGAAATTAAATTTTAGTTGATAAAACAAATATTGATACCACCTGTAATATTTTTTTTTTAAGATACCAATTGTAGATTGATATCAATAGAATGTGAAATTGTACCAATTGTAAGTACCAATTGAAATGAAGCATGAAATACATTTTGATCCCAAAAAAATATAAATATTATTTGTGAATTAATGCAAAACCTTCTAAAGATACCAATTAATATTTAGAAATAAGTCAAACTTAGCATAAACAATTTTGTACTTTGTAGAGACATTGTAAAAACAAGCACAATCAAGATCATATATATGTATGTTGATAATGGATATATCAATTGAAATTGATACTAATTGAAATTTGAAGCATACATATATAAGAAAACACATATGAGTATACAAAAATAGAGTTCCATGAAAATCATGTGCATAATTCATACCTACCACCCTATTCATGCACGTATTTAAAAGATATTCAATAAAGGTACATAAGGTATGGTCGCCCATCCAACCGCCCTGGAAGGTTGAGGTTTTCAAAAATATGATTTGAAAGCATATAACGTATTTGAAAACTCTACCAATTTAAGAATCAAGAGACTAGTTTAAAATGACTTTTGAAAAAACTAACTAAAGATCCTTTAAATTGAAACTGAATCATATATCCCATGAAAAATATGAAAATCACACAATAATTGACATTCAAGGTCTATAAAGCACATATAAATTCATGAAAATAAAGTCATGAGTACACACCAAACAAGAGTGTAAAAATTATGTAATCAACTTAACAAAATCATGAAAATAAGGCATTGAAGCTCATATAAATAAAAAATCATCAAAACTAAATACACTTCAAGATATATGTATGTTTTGTTGAAATTAAAAGTATACATACATATCCCAAACATAAACGAGTCCATAATAAAATATTGCATGAAAGGCAAGTGACTCTAGAATAGACATGTATATCTCATAGTTTTTGACAAAATTAACATATACATAAAGATAAACACATTTTTATAAAAACATGTACAAAAATAGAAAAATAAGTTAAGATACAAGAATCAACAAAACTAGGTTATACATGTACATGTAATGAGTACAAATGAGCAATGAAGGACAAACACATAATAAATAAATGTGGCTCAATAGTTGTATAAGTATAAACAAAAGTTTTAATAAAAGTTCCATCTCAACATGTAATCAAAATATGAAGTGCAAAATCATAAACAAACATGATTATTAGGGTAAATATACGTGCTTTAGAGTTAGGATATACACAATAGCTAAACAATGGTGAGAACACAAAATATGAATTCATATGAATATGGGTGTATCTCAAATGCTACATATGCATATTATAAGTCTAATTAACATGACATTTAACATAATAATCATGAAAAACCAAAACATACTAAATGTCAATCAATGAGAGCATGTAAGCAAAATGAGAGTTAGAGATAGTTATCAAAACCAATAGAGGTAATCTCTAGGTCTCCAAACTATTGTAGTCCTCCACCAAATATCCTTGAAGGTGATGCATCAATGCAGTATCCATCAAGCTCAAACGCATTCACCATCGAGGCACCAAAACCCTCACATCAAGTGAGAGCCCACACCTACATCAAATATAATAGGGATAAATTTTGGTACCCATACCTTCTTAGGTCCTTGGGGGTTAGCACCTTTCCTAACCCAAACAAATTTATTTTCAAAATTGAAAACATTTTTTCTATCATAACAAAATTTTGCAAGGTGGCTCTTACGTCCACAAGTGTACAAGTGTACACATGAGCGTACATAGTGTCATGTGTGTGAGCATGAGAAGCATATGTATGTCATGTATGATATGCATGAATATGAGGTGCATGTTTCTTGTAAAATATGGATTCCAATTTCTTGTGATCCATAGCACATTGGCTCAAAGTGAAGCCCAAACAATCTACACTCTTCTTCAAAGCATATATCATTTTTAATAATTGAAGAAGATATGAACCAAGTAATATATTTACCAATAGAAGAAGAGGCAATAGGAACATGACAAACATGAGCATCAAAATCATTTTTTAAAGAAGTATTTTCTTTTGAAACAGATTTCAACTCTTTTGAAATCAAAGCAATTTTATTTTTCAAAGAATTGTTCTCTTTTATCACAAAATAAAGTTTTGAAGACAAACCTCATTTTTCTTCAAAACAATGTCAAATCGTTTCTATTTTTCAAATTTCATTTTCCTTTAAAATAAGGTCAAGTTGGGTTTTCAACGAGTCTCTTTCACTTGAAATCTCAATTCTCTCTTGTGAAATCATATTTAGCTTTGAAAATAAATTTTCATTTTCTTCTTTTAATTTAAGACTTTTCTTTTTCAAAAGTTTGTATTTTTCTAGCAAGTTTTCACAAAATAGGGAAAGTTCTTCATTTAAGGCATTGCCATCCATATTGTCATCACCTGAAGAATTAGCACTATCATCTAGTTGAGTGTCTGAGTTTACCTCAAGAGAGTCATTCCCTTGGACCATGTAGCAAGCTTGGTCGGACTCATTTTCACTAGATTCTTTCTCTACATAGTTTGTCGTTTGAAACTTGAGAGAGGTTAATGTATTCCATACTGCAAAAGAAGAATCACAATGAGAAACTATAGATAAATATTCTTTGCTAAGAAAATGCTTTAGTGCATTTAGGGCTTGTGCATTAGCTTCAATGTACTTGTCATTATCAAAATAGATTTTCTTGATAGTGGCAAGATAAACATGCATTCCTAGGGTTTTAAGGTACATGAACATCTTAACTTTCCAAATATCAATGTTGGTAACATCATACATGGGAGGGGTCATGAAATTCATGAGTGTATAAACTATATATGTGCTAATGCAAATCAAGATTAGCAATACAAGATCTCACTCCTAGGTGGTTAAACTAATACCAGGAGCGTAGGCTCTGATACCAATTGAAAATACACCTAGAGGGGGGTGAATAGGTGTATTGGATAATCTAATGACAAAAGATGCAGAATTAAAAATCAATTGTAACACATTATGTGTAACCAAAGAGTATAGCCGAATTACCCATGAAGGGCTCTGGACTATCTCCTCTTGATTTCTCTAAAAAAGAGTTGAGGTGCTATATGAAGCTTTTTTGGTTCAACACAAGTATGGGCCTACAAACAATACCAAGTATGTATGAGATATGAACAATATAAAGCAATGCAAGATATAAGAGAGATAGAGTTTAGAGATAGTGGATCAATCGCAAACACAATAATATGTTTCGAGGTTCGAGCCACTGCTTTACGTCCCCGCCTTCACACAGAAAGATTTTCACTATTTCTACACAGGATCTCCCACAAAGGTAACCTCCATCGAGGAATTTGCAATTACAAAGTTAGGAGTACACACCTCTTCTCTCTAACACAACCACCTCTACGGTAGAGGCAAGGCATAAAGTCAAAACAACAATCACCTCTACACAAGAGGGATAAAGGCACAAAGACAAGCTCCATCACGATCACCTCTACACAAGAGGGATAAGGCACAAAGCCAAATCAAGGGAAAAATTACAACTTGGTGATCACAATAGACCACAAATAACTCTTAGTGAACACAATAGAGCACAAATAATATTTCCCACAAAACATGATCCTATAGATAGGATAGAGATAATAGCTCAAGTGTGAGAAAACAAGGTATTAGGAAAATAAATCACAAAGAAAATACTTGAGAAAAATACTAGAATGAAATAGAAATGAAAATCAAAATAATTTCCTACAGACTCTCTTTTTCCTTGATTTTTCCAACCCTTGAAAACAAAATAAAAGATAAAACTTTAAGCACAAAAATCCCTTTTAAACTTGCTGCAAAACACTAAAAATATTGGAATGAAAGCTCTTTTAAAATCTTGTAGAAAACAACCCCCAAAATCCCTTTATATAGGGTTGGGAAAAATATTGACGTTGGCAGCCTGAAAGGTCGGAAATGACATTCTGGTTGACTGGTCTGTTATCCGGCCAATGGTCAAATTTTTGACCATTAGGCACTGCCGGTCGACCGCCCGGTCGACTGTCCACAAGGTACACAGCATGTCGGTCGACTGCCTGGTCGACCGGTACTACCCGAGACATGGGTAGTTACAGTCGATCGACCGCCCAGTCGACCGGCCTTGTAGATTGGCAATGTGCACGTATCTTGTGCACATCGGTCGACCGGCCAGGTCGACCGACCACTGGTCCGGTCGACCACCAGCTGGTTCTGGCAGATTTTTCAGAACTTGAAACTTGGTTTATTTAACATCTATAAAATCCTATAAATCTTATAAATTTCATAAAATAAGTTCTTGTAAAATACTTGAACAACAAATATATATGACTAAAAATCAACATATATTATAAACTATTTAAACTATTTTGGTGATATAAAATATTTGGCCTAAAACAAAAACTGTATTTTTCAAAACTTGAATTTTGAAAAGAAAAACCGTTTTCTCCAAAACTTGCATAAATATAAAAACATGATATTGAAACACATTTGGAGCATATTGTGTATGGATAGAATCCAATACACATGTAATTGATATATCTATGTTTTTGTCATGAAATCCAAAATAAGTTTTGTTAATTACAAAACTCCAAACACATGAATAGGAGCAGCAAAGTATGTTTTTCTAAATTTATGAAGCATATATATATATATAGACAAAATCTAATATATATTAAATCATGTAAACTTCTTTTGATTCTATCTTTCATGAAAACCATATATTTGTAAATCCAAAACCTGGTTAAACCGAAAACCAAACATATTGAACTTTAGTGTGTGTGTGTGAACTTGAGCATATCAACACTATCTATCTTTACATAAGATCTAAACACAAACTCAACTAAACACAAGCCGAAATCTTCTTGTAGAACTCTTTCTCCAAGTCGACTCGATCCAAATACGATCCAATGAGCTTGACTCCAGCCGAGTGCTAAATGCGATCTTGACATGCAAGCTCTTGAATCTACATAACTTAGCTCCCAAAACTCTTTTGTCGAAACTAAACACCTACTAATATCTTGATCAATAACTGAAACTATATAAATACAAGATTATTAGTAAACTAACCTTCATAAGTTAGTCATCATCAAAACTAAGGCGAAAGGCCTCTGGGCTAACAAATAGATCATCAAGAACACATAGTTAAGCATGAAATATGGGAATTAGTTTGCATTTTAGTGTGTTAGATTAGAACTCTGCATCGTAAACCATCCATAGCTCTTGTTTGCGCAAGGCTCATTGTGATGTTAATTGATTCATGTGGATTATCAATCAAATAGTTAGAGATTAGTGGGTTAGTAGTTAGTTAGCATGCAAATAGAGAAGTTAGCTATTCATTGAAAGAAAGAACTATGAAAAGAGAGCAAGAAAGTAGTCATTCTACACTATTTGCAAGAAAGAAAAGAAAACAAGTAAACGAGCAATGAAAATAGAGGTAGAAGATGAAACAATCTTGTATAGATTTGTCACTAATCCAATACAGAACTCTTACTCTCTCTCCCTCTATTTTTCTGAGCTAAAACATGAGAAAGAAATTACAAAAGACTTCTATAGAAAAGCCCTAAGAGAAAATATTAGAAAATTTCTAACTCTCTCTTTCGGATACCTAGAGGGGGTATTTATAGTACCAAACCCTAACGCCAATCAATCTAGGCCATCGAAGAAAATGCTGCACCAACGGTCAAGATTTAGCCGTGAAAACACGACCCTGGTCATGAAAACGCGGCTCTGGAATGACTGTTAGTCCTGCACCAACGTCTGCCAGGTTGTCTCTGCCCAAGTGTTCTTATAGAAGGTTTCATTCTTCGAATATTCTCTGGGTTTGTTAGCAGGATTGAGCTTCATGGTTTTGGCTCTCTTTAATCTTCAAAAAAATTCCCAAATTAATTAGGTTTTTTGAACTTTCTTCTTCATTAAGATTTGGACCTAAACATAGAAGAGAAGTTTTATTAGTAACAGAATAATATTACTAAAAATGGAAAAATGTGATGAAATTAATGCAAAAATGAACATTAATCACACCCCACACTTATCCTTTAGCTGGTCTCCGAGCAAACAAACAAAAGAGAAATCTAGTTACAAGTTTAGTGCACCACTTTCTCAGGTGACGCGATTGCACTAAGCTTGTGCAGCAAGCCATTAAACCTCTAGTTTTCCTAGAGAAAAGTTTTGTCTCTTGAGGGTTTTCAGCGGATTACACTCACAAAATCCCAAAAAGAAAGAAAGAAATGTTAGTATTTTGAAAAATACATTTTGAAAAAGAGTCACAATTTTTGAAATATTTTTGGAAAAATAAAGTGATCTACGTTCATAAGTCCACAGAAAATTATTCATCCTTAAACTTTGTCTAGATGCAAGATCTTGTTTATCAATTAAGGTATGAATTTTAAATTAGATTGAATAATCTTATCTTTCATAGAAACCTAGGTAATATGCACTTGTGATAGTGTGATTTTTAGGACATCAATTCTAATTATTTTGCCATGTATATATATAATATATATATATATATATATATATATATATATATATATATATATATATATATATATATATCTGTGTGTGTGTGTGTGTGTTTTTTATATATATATTTTTCTCTCTCCTTAGTTTTCTTAGACTTACTAGTTTACTCAGGTAATGAGCTTTTAGCCGATGACTTCCAAACCAGATGTCTATAGGGCACCAGATGAGAAAATATCTCTCGAGCTTACGGACTCGGGTTAAAAAGGCCACAAAATTTTAAGGAGTCTTGTTTATTCTGACCACTATTAGGCATGACTAACAATACTTCTCAAGGTACAATGAACCATCTTATTAGTCACCGAGTATCTGAATAATTTATTTATTTATTTATTTTATATATGGCATTTTAAGTTTTGTTTCCATCCCAAAAATGTAAAGTACGGAATGCATACTTTCTAAGTTGCAAGTTTGTATTATCTGTCCAAATCTTCTTATTTTATAATTTTTAAACAAGATCCATTATTTTGACTATGGTTAAGAAATCATTATCTTTGATTTTCCTAGTTTGAAAGATTAACTAATTTTCTTTAAAAATAAATCAAAATTGTTACCCTTATTTCAAAATGTCTTTTTTATTTGAAAGTTCCTATAAAGAAAAGAAAATCTTGAAAATAACCTAGAAGAAAGAAAGAGAAAATTCTATGTTAGTACCCTCCCCCTACCTATCTAATACATTGTCCCTAATATATGAAATGAATGCAAGAATGCATGAAATGGTAAAGGTACGGTATCAGCTCTGTCGTTGACTCGGTCCGGCCGAAGTGCTTAGACCGGCCAATCGTGAACGCCTCAATCCTCCTTAATATGGACTAGCTGAGAAATCTGCTCCCCCATCCACCTACGGAGCCGAGTTTGTCCGCTAAAAATCTATTTCATGCCTTTCTAAATGGAATACATGAAGGAACGAGTATCTGTGAGTGGAGGTTGGCACCAGAGCTTGGGCTCGTCCTCCTCCTCCTCCTCCTCCATCTGTTCCTCAGAAGAGGAATCAGCTGGCACATCCTCAGGTATAACGGTAGGTGTCCATACCGAGTGGAGGCAACTATTGTACGCACTTGTAATCCTCTTGTTGGCCCAAAGGCCCATTGCTCTAGTTTTGATGATGATTAACTCATGTAGTTATAGTACTAATGATTTTGTGTTTATTTAGTTTCAGATATTTTATCAAGATCTTAGTAGGCGTTTAGTTTCAACAAAAAATTTGAAGTCAAGTTTTGGAGCTAGCACATATTGATTCAAGAGCTCGCGCATCAAGATTGCATCAAGTACTTAAGAGGAGTCTACCTCAATGGATCAAGGTTTGGACCAAGTCAAGAAGGAGAAGAAGATTTTCAAGAAGACTTGTGTCGTGTTTGTAAGTGTTAAGATTTTGGTTTAGATAAAATGTAAAGGATAAATTAGTTGGTGGATTTCTCAAGTTCATATATACACACATACAAAATTTATGTGTGCTTTAGAAAATGCCGTTTTGGTTTTTAAGCTTCAAAATATACATATGTTTTATTAAAACTATTTTAGAGCTTATTGTCAAAATATAGATATTTCATCATATATGTGCATTGGATCATATCCATACACACTAAGCTTCAAAAGTGTATAAAATATCTTGTTTTTGTATTTGGAGAAGTTTTAGAAAATTGTTTTTCAATTTGGAGATTGTTTTAAAAAATACAGATTTTTGTTTAAGCTAAAATTTCTATATTACAAAAATAGTTCAAAATGTTTGTAATATATTTTGATTTTTAATCAAACATGTTTGTATATCAAAGTATATCAATGAACTTATTTTTAAAGAATTTATGAGAATTTATGGCATTTTATTAAAGATAAAAACATCAAGTTTTAATCCCTATTCATGGCTGACCAAGTCTTCTGGCGGTCGACCGGGCTGGTCGACCGAGTCAGAAGTTGGTCGACTGATGTGCACAAACGTGCACAGCCAAGGGTCGATCGACCGCATGGTCGACCGCCAGAGAGCTCTGCTCTATGTAAATGGCCCCGGTCAACCAGGCGGTCGACCGATAGGTCAATGGCCTGTAACGGTCGACCGTCCAGTCGACCGCTTTTTCCTAATGGTCAAAAATCCGACCGTCAGCGGTCGACCGGCCGGTCGACCGACAGTAGGGTTTCCTACTGAGTTGGCTCCAACGATCATATTTTGGGAGCCTATAAATTGAGGTTCCCTTGGATTGTTTTCAACAAGATTTGAAGTGGGTTTTCAAGCTAGTTTTTCCTACCTTTCTAAGTGTTTATCTCCACTTATTTTAGAGCTATAACTTTCATATCAAATAGAGAGTTTTTCTAGAGTGTTTTGAAAAGAGATTTTTTGAGTTTTTCCTCCATCATTCTATCTTGTTTTCTCACATACTTGAGCTATCCATTGTTATATCAATCCTCTAGGGATCTTTATTGTAAGAGTGTTTGAGGTGATCAAAGTGTTTTACCTTGTATTTGAGGAGGCGAACTTGCGGGTTCGTGTATCGAGTTCTTGTGGGAGCTCAGTGTAGAGGTGCGGCCTCGGCAAGCTAGTGTGCTTGCGTGTGTTGCTCTTGCGGGAACAAGAGAGGGACTAGTGAGTCCAAAGAGTTCTAGTGTGAACTCGTTGTAGGTGTTGTGGCACCGAGTGATCCGGTGGGATCATTTATAGTGAAAATCCTTCATAGTGTGGAAGGCGGGGACGTAGAATAAGGGTGTTCGAACCTCGAAACAAATCTCCCGTGTCTGCGATTGCTCTCTCTCTATCTCTCACTTGTGTTTATATCTTGCATACTTATATTGTTTATCTCCTTTATATGCTTGATATATTTGTGCTCCATTGATATATGCTTGGGATTGTTTGCTCACACTTATATTCAACCAAGAGAGCCATAGTGGCACCTCGACTCTTATCTAGAGGAATCTTGAGGAGATAGTCTAGAGCCCTTCATCGGGAATTCGGCTACACTCTTGTGTTATACTTGGTGTATTTTGCATAATAGTTTTTATTTGCATATATAGTTTTTAATTCCACATTAATTCATCATTAGATTAGATAGTCACCTATTCACCCCCCTCTAGGTGAACTTCACCTCTCAGGGGCCACGAAGACTCGATCATATGCCGAAAATTCCTCGTATGGCAGAAAATTTCTGCATAAACGGGTAACTAAAACAGGGTGTGAATACTTCGCGCCCGAGTGCGTTGGGAGTTAGAGATAAGGTTTTTGTAGAATGATTGTGTTCAAACAGATTGGGTGTTGTCTATACATCAGACTGTGAATGATTTGCAGCACCGGCCTGTTGAAGGACGAGGGTGTGGTCAAGGCCAAGGATATTGCTGTCACGCCCTGCTTCTCAAAATATGAATATGGGTACGTGACGATGGCTAGTAGATACTCATGAAGAGGAAAATCTCTGATGTGAATACCTTACGCTATAGTAAAGGAGCCAAATTCTCGCACACATATACAAAAAGACAACCAGAAGTTTCATTTCACATAAAAGACATACATCTATAATAGTCTTTATCTGGATACAAGATGGGAAACATAACAAAGCAGAAATAAAAGAAGATACAATTTTGGCATCGACACATCATAAAAAGGAAAAATGCCAAAATAGATAAGACAAGAAACTCGGACTCACACCTGATAGTCTTCCTGGGTACCTTCGAGCAGTGGCTCGTCAGTCTCCTCAAGCTCTGATGGCTGAAAAATCAAGGTCTATCAGAAGCGGACCAACAAGTGCACACACGAGAAGAGAAAACAATAATATGAAAATGTGAAAGTAAGGGCAATATAATTAGAGCACTGAAATGAATGAATAATAAATCTGACGGTAATATAAACTGACAGGTAAGATACCAGCGAGAGTAATAAAACGGTAGATCATGTGAAATGAGGTCATATATGTATACTATGACATGTATATAATGAGCATGAAGCACCCTGGACGAGTAATACCATATATCATAATCATCAAGTCATAAGATCAAAAGATCACAAGTTAAGAATAAGATGGCAAGTCTAGGAACATCATGTAGTCAAGATTATCCATATCACAAATGATAATTCTAAGTCTAGCATGTTTATTACCCTAACTAATGCAGCCATCCTGTGCTCCATTCCATAGGACGACAACATATCAATAAAGGCTTAATGGATATGTTTGCTAGTGTAACGGGTCTACTACAATAATGAATTTGGGTTTGGATTTACTACAGTAAAATGCTACAATAATTTTTCTATATATTTTATTATATTTTATTTATTTATTTCCTATTTCTTTTCCTTTTTCTTTTTTTCTTTCTCTCTTTTTCTCTTTTTTCTTTTTTTTTTTAATATTAGGGCCGGGTTCGGGCCTATAAAACAGACCCAAACCAGGGTCTGTTAAACTAGACCTAGACTGGGCCTGTGCTGGGCATAGACCTAGTCGGGTCTGGCCCGACCAGGCCAG
Organism: Agave tequilana; assembly: GCA_038442645.1. Classification (NCBI taxonomy): domain Eukaryota; kingdom Viridiplantae; phylum Streptophyta; class Magnoliopsida; order Asparagales; family Asparagaceae; genus Agave; species Agave tequilana. Next base: position 13,055 of record JAVJIF010025138.1, on the reverse strand, counting down.
GCTGGGTGATTTGTCTCTAAACTGCATATTTTATACCACATCTTCACATTTATTTAATATTAAATTCTACTAATAACACCTCTCTTGCATGTTTATAGGTCCATGGTGTACAATGAAGAAGAAGACCCTAAATCACCATTTAATTGGTGATTAAAGGCCTATAAAGATAGCCATTGACTTTGGAGGGTGGTTTCGTCAAAACCAGGGGCCCAAAATCCGAAAACCAGCAAGTACATTCGACAGGTGGACATCCGGAAAGTGTGCAGCAGGCGGCGCTGCGCGCGCCTCCCAAGTATTGCCGTGAAAACATGGCAAACACCGCGTTTCTGTGGCAATCTTGTAAATCCGCGCGCCGAGATTTGACGCGCGGCTCCGTATAGCCCCTTTGGTGCCCTTTTCGCCTATAAATGCCCTTTGTGCTCTGAAGAGAAAGATATCCAGAGAGTTGCATAGTTTCCTTTTCCATATTGTAGTTTAGGTTAGTTTAGGTTAGTTTTTCTTCTTCTTCCTCTTTGTATTTTCCATTTATTTAGATCTTGTATTAGGAGAAAGAGTGATACATGAGTGAAAAGAAAGAATTCTTGTAATAGAAGGTAATAAGCTATGAAGATTCTCTTTTTACCTCTCTTTGTTTTCTTCTCTAACTCCTTTTACATGTATAGCTAAGCTTTTCTCTCATGGCAACTAACTACCAACTACTACTAGTCTAACTTCTTATTTGATAATCCACATGAATCTAACAGCCTCTACTTGGCCGTGCTCTTGCAAGAGCCATTGATGGCTCATGATGATGGATCTAACTCTCTAACATCTAAATCTCTAACAAGCTAACATTACTTTATTTCATGCTTGCTCTTATTGGATTTTAATGATTTAAGTGTAGCTTGCACTTGTTGGTTGAATTTGGATGTGAAAGTTAACATATAAGCCATGCTTTGTAATGCTCTTGAACCAAGGACAAGTGATTGCTAAGGATACATGTGAGATAACTATCACTAAGAGGTTAGCATGTTAGTGGAGTCATTAGTAGTTAGTAGCCATGGGTTTTCTTTCTTTTTCACTTTGTTTTAGATATACCAAAAATCACAAACATATTCTTTTCTATGTTTCCCACTTCTTCGTGTTTCACCGTACTTCTCTTTTCCATTCTTTGTTTTTCCTTCTTTTCATTCTTTCAAACATTAAAGAATTTTTAACACGCATGTGAATCAACCGATAAATCTTCTATCGCCTCCCGTCCTTATGGATTCGACTCGTTTTAGCCTCTATGCTATAACGGAAGTATCGAGGAAGCCAAAGCACACTCACTTTAAATATCAATTTCAAAACATACACTTTTCGTACGCGGTTTTCCCCCGATCAGATGGGAACAGTTTGATTTCACTTTTTTGTTAACCTTTCATCTTTATTTTAGTGTGCAGGTTAAATTTTTAGCGTTGCAGAAGTCCACACATGCTCTTGTGTGGTTGGATAAATTCTTGTATATTCTTATACTCTGCTGCTAATTTTTGTTTATATTACTTGTACACTATAAATAATTGTAAGAACTAAAATACGAAAATTGGATGCTTTAAAATGGTTTAGACATTTGTATCTAGGTACATGTCAATTTTCATTTCAATATACTGTATTTTGTTCTTGTGTTGTTGTGATCTTGACGGAGGTGTACATATTGCATTGCATATAGTAAGGAAAAATACTTCAGTGATTTACTCGCTTTTTTGTGTTCATTCTTATCTATATTGCACACTTGCACAAATTAAACTTAAGGGCAAAACCCAAGATAACATAAGGTGGGGAAGTCATTACCCTCCCTTAGCCCAAAAATCACCTCCCCACTCACACAACCCAAGCCTAAATAAAATTGCTAGATGTTGGCCCCTAGGGACATCTCGGACTCACTTAAGAGATTGACCTAAGGGGGAAGTTGTTAAAGGTTGACTCTTATCAAATCGATGTCTAAGGTTGGGGATTGAGAGGCGAAACCTCGAAGAACAGTGGTTTGGCATAATTAGGCCCGTTTTGGCACAGACACGTCCCACTGATCTTGCCCCTACCTGACCGATTAACTCGTGGTCAGATTCTGACAATGTACCCCCATGGACAGTCAAACCAGTTAGGAGTCGTCTAGGTCTAAGTCAATCCTAGCATAGGCTTTTTTCCTTTTTCTTTTTTTCTTTGTTTGTTTGCTTGTTTGTTTTTCTTTTTTGTAAATTGTGTTGGCCCAGAGGCCTTCCACTCGAGTTTTGATGATGATTACCTCATGTAGTTATAGTTTACTAATAATCTTGTGATATTTAGTTTCAGATATTTAACCAAGATATTAGTAGGTGATTAGCTTCAACAAAGGTGTTTTGGAGCTTTCACATGGTGATTCAAGAGCTCGAGCATCAAATTCACATCTAGCACTCAATTGGAGTCAAGCTCGGGGAATCGCGTTTGGATCGAGTCAACTTGGAGACGGCGTTCTATAAGAAGACTTCGATTTGTTTAGTTTAAGATTTAGTTTAGATCCATTTTAAGATTAGATAGTGTGATATGCTCAAGTTCACAACACACACACGTTTCATGTTTTGGTTTTGGTTCTCGGTTTAACCGATCTTGGTTTTCATGGATAGATAGAATCAAAATAAGTTTACATGGTTTACTGTATATTAGATTTGATCAATATACATCTATGCTTCACATACTTAGAAAAACTTATTTTGATACACTATTCATGTGTTTGGAGTTTTGTATTTAGACAAAACATATTTTTGGATTTAATGTCAAAAACATAGATATAATACCTTTCATGTATATTGGATTCTATCCATATACTATATGCTTCAAAGTTGTTTAAATATCATGTTTTTATATTTACATGTGTTTTGAAAAAATCGGATTTCCATTTCAAAAATCTTAGTTTTGGAAAATATAGAATTTGGTTTAAGGCAAAAATAGTTCAAAATGTTTGTAACATGATTTGATTTTTACTCAAACATGTTTGTATTTCAAAGATATAATATGAACTGATTTTTGTGAAATTTATGTGATTTTATGGGATTTAATTGATAATAAAAACTCAAGTTTTTTAAGACCTGATTAAGCTGGATTGGTTGACTGCCCGTCGACCGGGCCGGTCGACCGTAGCAGTGGGCGGTCGACCGGGCTGGTCGACCGACGTGCACAGAACATGCACGCAACCAAGCTAATGGGCCTGTCGACCGAAACGGTCGACCGCCAGAGAGCCTCTGCCCTCTGGAAATGGCCCCGGTCGACTGACCCGGTCGACCGGCCGAGAGCTCTGCTCTCTGTATCAGCTCGGTCGACTGGGCGGTCGACCAGCCAGAGAGCCGTTGCTCTTTGGATCTAGCCCCGGTCAGCCGGGCGGTCGACAGGTAGGCGCAACGGTCAAAAATTTGACCGTTGGCTGGTCGACTGGCCGATCGACCAGAAGAGCAAACTGGCCCTTTTTAGCTACCAACGGGCAGATTTCCAAATGGGTTATAAATACCCCATTTGAGTTGGTTTTTGAATAAGAATTTTTAAAAGCAAAATTTTCATCTTCTCAAGTGTTTTAATACAAGTTTTCAAAAGAGTTTTTAAGCTTAAAGATTTGATCTTTATTTGTTTTAAAGGGTTGGAAAATTCAAAGAAAAAGAAAGTCTTTGGGATTGTTTTTGATCTTCACTTTATATTCATTCTAGAAGCTTTCCAAGAGTTTTTCTTTGTGATTTTGATTTTCAAACTCTTTATTTCTCACACTTGAGCTTATCATTCTATCCTATCTATAGGATATTTGTTTTAGTAAGAAAATTAGTTTGTGGTTGAAAGAGACCACCAAGTTGTAAACCTTCCATCTTTGTGATATCCCTCTAATGAGAGGTGATTGAGTTGTTATCCCTCAAGTTTGAGGTGATAGTGGAAGTGGTATTTGGCTCCCTCTAGTGAGAGATGGAGATTGTGTTGGAATCCCTCAAGTGTGAGGTGATTGATTTGTTATTTGGCTAAGTGCCTATCCCTCTAAGTGTAGAGGTGATTTGTTTATGCCTTGCCTCTAGTGAGAGGTTGTATTGGTTAAGAGAGGAGTTGTATACTCCTAATTTTATTTGCCCCAAATCCTCAGTAGAGGTTCCCTGTGTGGGAAGTCCTATGTGGACAAGTTAGTGGAAATCCTTCTGTGTGAAGGTGGGGACGTAGAGCTGTGTGCTCGAACCTCGAAACATATCTCGGTGTTTGCGTTTGATCCACTTTCTCTTACTCTCTCTTACATTGTGCATTAATTCATATTGTCATATCATATACTTGCTTGTGTTGTTTGTCTGTGCCTATACTTGTGTTTAACCAAGAGAGCTTTACATAGCACCTCAACTCTTATTTAGAGGAATTCAGAGGAGTTAGTCCAGAGCCCTTCACCGGGAATTCGGCTACACTCGTTGGTTATACTAAGTGTTTTGCATTAAGTTTTTAATTCCGCATTATTGATTATTAGATTAGCCATACACCTATTCATTTCCCCTCTAGATGTATTTTTCAATTGGTATCAGAGCCTACGCTCCTGATATTAGGTTTAACCACCTAGGAGTGTGATCTTGGTTTTGCTAATCTATCATTTGCATTTGCACACTTATATTGTTTACACACTCTCATGGACTTCATGACCCCACCTATGTTTGATACTTCCAACATTATTGTTTGGAAGGCTAGGATGTCCATGTACCTAAAAATCATAGGCTTGCATGTTTTCCTTGCCGCTACTAAGAAATCCTATCTTGATAATAGCAAGCATATAGAGGCCAATGCACAAGCCCTTGAGGCACTTAGAAGCACGCTTAACAAAGAATATCTTTTTATGGTTTCTAACTGTGATTCCGCCTTTGCAGTGTGGAACACTTTGACCTCCTCCGAGCTTCAAATGCCAAACATTATGGAGAAGGAATCTAGTGGAGAAGAATCCAAAAAATATTACTACATGGTCCAAGGGAATGACTCCCTTGAGGTATATTCAGAATCCCAACTAGATGATTGTGCTAGTTCTTCCGGCGATGATTATATTGATGCCGATGCTTTAAATGAAGAACTATCAATTGTTTGTGAAAAATTGCTTGAAAAATATAATCTTTTGAAAAGAAGAGTCTTGGACTAAAAGAAGAAAATAAGGATTTATGTTCAAAACTTGATTTGACTTTACAAGAGAAGGTTGAGATTTCAAATGAGTGTGACTCTTTGAAAACCTAACTTGAACTTGTTTTAAATGAAAACAAGATTTTGAAAAATAAAAATGATTGTGAAGATGTTTTGAAGAAAAATGAAATTCTATCTTCAAAACTTGTTTTTGTTTTAAAAGAAAATGATTCTTTGAAAAACAAAATTCTTTCTATTTCAAAGGATTTGGATTTGATGTCAAATGAAGATGTTTCTTTAAAAAATGATTTTGATTCTCATGTTTGCCATGCTAGTATAGCTTCACATTCTAACTTACCTATTGCATGCTCCACTTTATCTTCAAGTATTAAAAATGATATAAATATTTTAAATAAAAGTGTTGATTGTTTGGGCTCCACTTTGAGCCATTGTGCTTTGAACCATACACTTTTCGAATCTATGTTTCGAAAGAAATAAATTCCATCTATGCATGCACACAAACCACGGCATAAACATACTCCTCACGTTCACACTCATCACACAATGTATGCTCATGTGTACACTTGTACACATTGTGGACGTAAGGGCCACCTTGCTAATTTGTTATGATAGGATACATGATTCAAATTTAGCAAATAAATTTGTTTGGGTTAGGAAAGGAGCTAACCCCCATAGACCCAAAAGAGTATGGGTACCAAAGACCACTCCTATTTTATTTGATGTAGGTGTGAGCTCTTACATGACGTGAGAGTGATGGTGCCTTGAGGTGGATGCGTTTCGAGCTTAAAGAGGACTATCTGGATGCATCACTTTCAAGGGGAGTTTGATAGGAGAACCACCTTGGTTTGGAGATATAGAGATGTGCCCTATTAGTTTTGGTAACAATCTCTAACTCCCATTTATGTTTACATGCTTTTCATATTGTTGATTTTTAGCATGTCTTGTTTTAATGCTCATTATGCCATATGCCATGTTTATTAGTCCTATGACATATATGATTAGTATTTGAGACACCCATATTTATATGGATTTATATTTAGTATTCTCACTTTAGTTTAAGCTATTGTGTGTATGATAGATCTAATGGATGTGCATTTACCATAATGATCATATAAGTTTTATTTTGATTTCTATGCTTCATGTTTTGATTACATATTTAGATGTTAGTTTTCATTAAAACTTGAGTATATACTTGTACAACTAGTGAGCCACAAATAGATTATTATATGTTTGTGCTTAAATGCTCATTTGTACCCATTAGATGTACTAGTATAGTCTAGTTTTGTTGATTCATACATTTTGACTTGTATTCCATATTTTGACATGTTTTTCATGTTATGTTAAACTTCATGTATATGTCTATTTTGCCTAAATTATTAGTTATACATATACATTATTGAGCCACTTGCCTTCATGCATATATTTTTGTGGACTCGTTCATGTTTGGATATATATATATATATATATATATATATATATATATATATATATATATACATATATATATATATATACATATATATATATATACATATATATATATATGTATATATGTATATATATATGTATATATGTATATATATATGTATATATGTATATATATATGTATATATGTATATATATATGTATATATGTATATATATATGTATATATGTATATATATATATATATATATGTATACTCTAATTTGTACAAAACATACATATGCCTTGAAGATTAAATTATTTTGATGAAAATTAGATTCTCTTGTGTTTCATGTTTTAAGCAATTTCATATTGAGCTTGATTGCCTATTTTCATGATAATGTGTTTCACATAACTCTTATACACTCACTTTACTTAAAGTTTTCTCATGATTTTGTTTTCATGAGTATGATATGTGCCTTATAGATTTTGAATGTTGATGATCGTGTGACTTATATATTTTTTATTAAATATATTTTTGTTTTATTTCTTACTTGAAGGATTTCGTACTAGTTTACAAATTTTTCATATAACTAGTTCGTATTCTTCATATGGTAGTGTTTTCAAACGTGTTATGTTATTTTCAAACTTATTTTTGAGAACCCCACAATCTAAGGGCGGTTGGATTGGGCGACCATGCCTTATATGCTCATATTGAAAATCTATTTAAAACATGTACATGAAATGGGTGGTAGGAAGTATGAGTTATATATTTGATCTTATTTTGTTTTCAATTGGTATGATTATATCTTCTCAATTGGTATCACAATTGACATTCATTTATCTTGTATACTCATATATATTTTTATATATGTATGCTTAAATTTAAAATAGTATCAATTTCGATTGGTATTCAATTTTTCATACATATATATGTATTTTATTTGTGCTTACTATATCTCTATATCTTTGAGCACAAATTTTGGTTATGCTAAGCTTGATTCGTTAAATGACAATTATATTTCAATTGATTATTTTTCAATTGGTATCTTATACACACTTATGCATCATTTTTTTTGGTATTTCATAAAGGGGGAGAAAATTCATATTTCACCTTTCAATTGGTTTTGTTTACCCTTGTATTTTACTCCCACACTTTATGATGAAAAATGATTGAAAAATGATATTGATTTTTTAATTTGGTATCATACGCTCCTAATGAAAATCATTTTCAATTGGTATATGTTTTATTTTCAATATTGGTATCAAAAATATTAATTGATATTATTATCTATTTGGTATCTCTATTGCAAAATGAGTTTAGTATTTAACCAAAAAATGATTGGTTTATGTTTTTCATTTGGTATCAAAGTGTAAAATATTTCAATTGGTACTAATTTTTACAATTGGTATCAAGATTACCTATATATTTATATCTTTCAATTGATATCAAAATTTTTGTTAGTTTCTTCAAATATTTTGTTTATTTTCAATTGGTATCATCCTTTGGTATCATGTTGTTTCTATATATACGTTTGCACTAAATTGATATATATATTTTTTTCAATTGGTATCATAATGTTTTGATTTGTTTGCATCCCTTTGTTGATTTTTGTTTCGGACAAAAAGGGGGAGAACATTGTTTTATTGTTTACTTTAACCCCTTTGTTGATGATTGACAAAAAGGGGGAGAAGTATTTTAGTATATGTGCATGTTTATTTGAGTTTGTTTTTATCAAAGTTTAAATTAGAAACATGTGCTTTATATTTCATTGATATTTGTATCAAGAGTATGGATATTAGTATCAAGAACATATTTTGTTGCTTTGTTTTGTTGGTATCAAGAGCTTTTATTGAAATTTTTATTGGTATTAAGAGCAATTATTTAAGAACATATTTATTTTAAGTTTATATTTTCAATTGGTATTTAAGAACATGTTTATTTTAAAATTTGGTATCAAAAGCATGTTTATGTTTGTAACATGCATTGCATATCTTTATAGTTTATTGCTATGCATGAGTTAAGGGGGAGCTTCTATGAAGCTTAACTTTAATCCATACATATATAACTCCATGAGTTTTATCATCATCAGAAGGGGGAGATTGTTGGCCCAGAGGCCTTCCACTCTAGTTTTAATGATGATTAACTCATGTAGTTATAGTTTACTAATAATCTTGTGATATTTAGTTTCAGATATTTAACCAAGATATTAGTAGGTGATTAGCTTCAACAAAGGTGTTTTGGAGCTTCACATGGTGATTCAAAAGCTCGAGCGTCAAATTCACATCTAGCACTCAGTTGGAGTCAGCTCGGGAATCGCGTTTGGATCGAGTCAATTTGGAGACGGCATTCTACAAGAAGATTTCAGTTTGTTTAGTTTAAGATTTAATTTAGATCCATTGTAAAGATTAGATAGTGTGATATGCTCAAGTTCACAACACACACACGTTTCATGTTTTGGTTTTGATTTTCGGTTTAACCGATCTTGGTTTTTATGGATAGATAGAATCAAAACAAGTTTACGTGGTTTAATGTATATTAGATTTGATCTATATACATCTATGCTTCACATACTTAGAAAAACTTATTTTGATACACTATTCATGTGTTTGGAGTTTTGTATTTAGACAAAACATATTTTTGGATTTAATGTCAAAAATATAGATATAATACCTTTCATGTATATTGGATTCTATTCATATATTATATGCTTCAAAATGTTTAAATATCATGTCTTCATATTTACATGTGCTTTGGAAAAATCGGATTTTCATTTCAAAAACTTAGTTTTGAAAATACAGAATTTGGTTTAAGGCAAATTTTTTAAGTCACAAAAATAGTTCAAAATGTTTGTAACATGATTTGATTTTTACTCAAACATGTTTGTATTTTAAAGATATAATATGAATGATTTTTGTGAAATTTATGTGGTTTTATGGGATTTTATTGATAATAAAAACCCAAGTTTTTTAAGACCTAATTAAGCTGGACTGGCTGACTGCTGGTCAACCGGGCCGGTCGACCGTAGCAGTGGGCGATCAACCAGGCCGGTCGACCGACGTGCACAGAATGTGCACGCAGCCAGGCTGATGGCCGGTCGACCGGAACGGTCGACCGCCAGAGAGCCTCTGCTCTCTGGAAATGGCCCCGGTCGACCGACCCGGTCGACCGGCCGAGAGTTCTGCTCTCTGTATCAGCTCGGTCGACCGGGCAGTCGACCGTCCAGAGAGCCGTTGCTCCCTGGATCCAGTCCCGGTCGACCGGGCGGTCGACCGGTAGGCGCAATGATAAAAATTTGACCGTTGGTGGATGGACCGGCTGGTCGATCGGAAGGGCAAACTGGCCTTTTTCAGCTGCCAACGGGCAGATTTCCAAATGGGTTATAAATACCCCATTTAAGTTGGTTTTTGAATAAAAATTTTTAGGAGCAAAATTTTCATCTTCTCGAGTGTTTTAATACAAGTTTTCAAAAGAGTTTTTAAGCTTAGAGATTTGATCTTTATTTGTTTTAAAGGGTTGGAAAATTCAAAGAAAAGAAAGTCTTTGGAATTATTTTTGATCTTCACTTTATATTCATTCTAGAAGTTTTCCCAAGAGTTTTTCTTTGTGATTTTGATTTCCAAACTCTTTATTTATCACATTTGAGCTTATCATTCTATCCTATCTATATGATCTTTGTTTTAGTGAAAAAATTTGTTTGTGGTTGAAAAAGGCCACCAAGTTGTAACCCTTCCATCTTTGTGATATCCCTCTAGTGAGAGGTGATTGAGTTGTTATCCCTTAAGTGTGAGGTTATAGTGGAAGTGGTATTTGGCTCCCTCTAGTGAGAGGTGGAGATTGTGTTAGAATCCCTCAAGTGTGAGGTGATTGATTTGTTGTTTGGCTATGTGCCTATCCCTCAAAGTGTAGAGGTGATTTGTTTGTGCCTTGCCTCTAGTGAGAGGTTGTATTGGTTGAGAGAGGAGTTGTGTACTCCCAATTATATTTGCCCCAAATCCTCAGTGGAGGTTCCCTGTGTAGGAAGTCCTGTGTGGACGAGTTAGTGAAAATCCTTCTATGTGAAGGTGGGGACGTAGAGCTGTGTGCTCGAACCTCGAAACATATCTCGGTGTTTGCGTTTGATCCACTTTCTCTTACTCTCTCTCTCTCTTCCATTGTGCATTGATTCATATTGTCATATCATATACTTGCTTGTGTGTTTGTGTGTGCCTATACTTGTGTTTAACCTAGAGAGATTTATATAGCACCTCAACTCTTATTTAGAGGAATTCAGAGGAGTTAGTCCAGAGCCCTTCACCGGGAACTTGGCTACACTCGTTGGTTACACTAAGTGTGTTACATTAAGTTTTTAACTCCGCATTATTGATCATTAGATTTGCCATACACCTATTCACCCCTTCTAGGTGTATTTTTTAATTGTGATATGGATTTTTACAACAACAATTTTTTCAATCCGAATATGAATCCATATTTCATTTCAACCTCATTTGACTCGGATAACTCTGACCGGCTGTGTACAATATGAACCAACTATATATGCCGAGTTGGGATTATCTGACTCAATATGACCCATAGCCCAATTTTATGACCATAAATTTTAAAATAATTTCAACTCTTCACAAGTCAATGGGGATTCACCTACCCGAGTCAAATTCTCCACTATCTTGTCCACAATATTCATAATATTCATTCCCCAATTTTAATTCATATACTCCTGTTCCTGAACTACCAATTGAAGAAAAATCATCATTGGAAAGGAGTTGGAAGAAGTAACCCAAAAACAATTTGAAAACATGATGGCCTCATCATGTCTACAAAATTTCCAAAGTTCATGTAGTTCTTTCCTAAAATGACTCAAAGGAAAATTATTGTGGGAAAAACTATGGAATTCGTTCAAGAGACTGAGCGCATAATGCAAAATACGATTGAATTTCCATGTCCATCAAATGTTCATCCGACTCACGAATCATGTCATTTTGGAAATCCAGCTTCAATTTCATCATACCAACCTGAACTTGACCAACCTCAACCTCTTGATAGTTTGCCAAGTTATCCATTTTCTAAAATTGAACTTGAAGATGAATGTGAACCACAGTTTCAGTATAGCAATTCAAGACCAATCCTTGAATCAATATCAACTCCTGTAGTGTTACCTGAACTAAGTGACGTTCTTGAGCCAGTTTTGATTCTCATACTTCCTGAACTTGAATCGATCATTTCACCCATTCACATTCCTTCCATGGACGAAAATAAGGATTCAATTTCCTTGCATCCATTTTAACTTGCCCAAAATTTTGAGAAACCACCTTGACATTTTAGCACGTTATCCTTTTCTTAAAATTGAACTTTAGCTTGAAAGTAATCTTGAGCCTCATGTTAGTGATTCCATTTCACTTTTTGGTTCAATAATGACTTCCCTATCTTTACCAGATTTTTTCTCTATTCCGGAGTCAACATTGAATCCTGTACCATGACACGGTGGAATGGAATGACCAATCTCTCATAATCACACTTCATTAATGGGGAAAGTGTGTGAATATCAATTCTTTGGTTTGGACCTTATTTTTGAACTAATTTCGACTCTCATTATTGACACTCGACTTGATCTGAGTCAAATTCCCAAGTCGGTATCAGTTTTTACTCCTGTTCCATTTGAGTCTAAATCAATCATCTTCCAAAATCACACTTTATTGTTGGACAAGACTATTGAAGAAATGACTCAGTAATTATTTTTGAAAATTGGAAATTAGATGGCGATAAATTTTTAAATAAGACCATTCATTCAATCATTCTTTTACTGGGTCGTATTAGAGAGGTCATTGGTGGTTTCTGCAAGATCCACAATATCTTGATTGGGTAGCAACGGTTGGCCCAGTCAGACCACACCGGAGCCACCACCATGAGGTAATTTTTCCTTCTCTTCCCATTTGTTTCATGTGTATATACATTCACGATACATTGAGGACAATGCTTGAGATAAGTGTGGGGGAGGGTTTACTAACGTAGGTTAGTTTTAAATTTTCTTTCTTTTACACTTCTTTTTAGGAACTTTTAAAATTTTCTTTTGTATAAAATTCTTTTCTTTCTTTTTACAAAACTTTTTGATATAAAAGAATAGTTTTGATTTATTTTTAAGAAAATTAAGATTATCTTAGGAATTAGGAAGACCTAAAATTATGAATTTTTAAAAAAAGTCAAAATAATAGATCTTGTTTAAATTTTAGGATAAAGAAGTAAGATTGAAAAGATAATTTGATCTTGAATTTTTTTTGCCTTAGATTTATGCATTCACACTTACACAATTTTTGAGATTGAAACAAAGACTGAAAATGCCATAAAAAAATATAAAAGAATGATGATACTAAAAACCATTTATTAAAGTTGGGTAATTATGCCTCAAGAAGCATGATTATTCACACCTAAAACAGTGGACAAAAAAATAAAATAATCTCCTTTAGTTTTGTGGTCTTGTTTACTCAAGTCCTTAAGTCCGAGGGGATATTTTCTCATATGGTGCCCTAAGA